>JAWPHD010006651.1:0-141374 GCA_037043455.1 Cyrtodaria siliqua | reverse complement strand
CAATCAATTATCACCTCTGTGTTCATTTCTTATTTTACCGATTATATTACAACCTTTAAGAACGTTGATATGCTGACTTGTTTCTCTTACCACGTATATTACAACCATCAGGGACGGTTAAAAAATAAACTTATTGTTACATACTACATCATGGCACGAACAATAACCATGCTGTTATATATTACATCATGCACGAACAATAACCATGCTGTTATATATTACATCATGCACGAACAATAACCATGCTGTTATATATTACATCAGGTACAAACAATAAACCTATTGTTACATACTACATCATGCACGAGCAATAACCATGTCGTTACATACTACATCATGCACGAGCAATAACCATGTCGTTACGATACTATATCATGCACGAGGCAATAACCATGTCGTTACAATACTACATCATGCACGAGCAATAACCATGTCGTTACATACTATATCATGCACGAGCGATAACCATGTTGTTATATATTACAACATTCCGTTGACTATGGAACGGTAACGCTAAGGGGGGCAGTTATCAGTTCTGTAAATCAGAAAGAAAACAACTAAGCATCTTTTAGGTCCATGGATGGTATTAATAATAATTATAAAATGCATGTTTGCTGTTGTTTTTTCAGTTTTGAGTACCTATAAGTTTATTTTGATATTGTGGGATATGCCTTCTTTGTTGTTTTTTTGGAGGCTATAAATAGAAAAATGCGAAATCTGACTAAATTGGCTCAATGGTCCATCAATTTGGAATAACTTCTTAAAAATCTGGTGAAGGTATGTAAAATTTAGCATTTTCTGATCTGCAAGAGCATGGTGAGTGCAGAAATGACCCTGATATGCTGAGGATTGTTTTTACGCAGTTATTTGACATTTGAAATATTGTAAAATTGCATTTTAAAGTCTGTTTTGCAAATGTTGTGAAGAAAATGCTTCTTGGTATTTTATTTGGTATGAAAACATGCCACTGGGTAATTTAATGGTCTTCAAAGAAATGTATGATCCAATGATGGTGTGATTTTGCTCAGGGTTTCAGGACAATGGCTCGTCATGGGTTTGATTGTGGAGAATTGGACATTAAACTGCGCAGTGTCCCTAAGCTTCTTGTTTCGTGTATGTATTACAACCTAAAAGGAACGGTAAGCTAACCCGGTGTTGTTATATTACTACCATTCGTACTAAATATTCGACTTGTTTGCCTAATTTTAATGCAAATGTATAAGTAAAGCGGGTACGACAGGCATGCATGCTGACGCTTTATATATATCGAAGCGAAAAAGAAACGCAACTTGGGAATTTCCGCTATGTTTACATAGTATGTACAATATGCTGCTGCTAATCGAATGGTACATGGTTACGTAAGACATTTCGTTCGGAAAAAACGACAAAAAACAACACCTAACACAGCAAATAGTATTCCTGCAAAGTTTCATTATTGACAGAGTACACGTTTGTCTCAAAACACGTGAGCAAACATAAGAGGGCAACATTTTGCAAACTCTTTACGTTAAATACAATACTGAAATGGCTCAATTTTTAAAGAGGAACTGAGGAACTTAATTCACATTTATGAATTTCTTGTTACAAAGTGTACTGTGATTAAAACGTCCACAACATCGCAGTTGTGTCCTTTCTCTATAAACTAACAGAAACTTTTTTGTTTTACAAAACATCTTTGGATTTCTTTGGAATATTATGTGGAATTAGGTGTGCAGTATCTGGGATGATAATTAAATATAAAGCACTGGCAGTATATACAATATATAGCTGAAATTCCCGAGTTGCGTTTCTTTTTCGCTTCAGTATATTACTAGACATGCGCAAACTAACCACACTAATTGTGGCAGTATATTTAAGCGCCCATTTGGGTAAAAATAGGCAAACAATAATAGACAAAAAATAAAATTGAACGACATCTATTGCAAAATGTTAAAGCTATGACAAAAAGACAACAAACAAAAGACGAAAATGTCAAATAAATGACATCTTTGTAAAAATTTGCAAAATCAAAATAACAAAATCATTTAGTTCTTAGTCATTCCTGCAAAATCAAGAAAAAACAATTGTTGTAAAAACGAGGTGACTTTTCATCTTTTTTAATTGTTATTTTACTTAGTGACCATTACAGTCACTGTCGTCGGCAAATGTCACGAGTCCAGTTATGTGAGACATTTAACCATGCTTATAATGTATAAATAATACATCGGTTGCATCTATAAGTAGGGACCAGGAACGTTTAATACAGACTATTTTTCATTGCCAAAATGTTGAGACTTAGATTGTTGCCACTAGGTGATAACATTTGTGTTACTTCGGTTTTTATCCTTAGATTATATAGTAAGATAAAAACTCTTTGGCAGAGTAAAACGATTATAATTTTCAAGATTCGATTTTAAAAGATGCATATATTGAATAAATTTGTATAAATGTGCATAATATATACAGGGTTTCAAAATGATCATCCTGTAAATACCTTAATTTTAACAGTAAACTTGGTTGCACATCTAGGATAAAGACCGAGTCTATCACCTACCATAATTTAGAGGTGTGTCACATTTCTAGTTACTGATTGGTCAGGGTTTTTTTTGCTGATGCTTTACCAAAGTACGACTTGTATTTTTAAAAGTTAATTAATAGACGTGCAGAAATGGTAAAGTTAAAGACGGTCTTGCTCCAAGTCACTTATACTGTTTTTTTGTTGGCTTTTTTTTTCGAATACGTCCTGTTTATTAGCAACCTACGTGTGTTACAGTCCCTTTCATCAGAACCATCCAGCACAGTCTTGACGTCCGTCACATCTTGTGTAACACGAAGCTTGGTCGGCACACAGGTTTTTGACTTTCAGAACATACAGGTTGTTCAACTGTAAATAGTTTTGGAAGATTTGGGGGGTTATTTATAAGAGTACAATAATTTGGTAAATACATATGTACAGCAGGGTAGCTAGTACAGAGAATTGGTGTGTATATAATCATCGGTAGCCAAAGAATCATTTTTCTGTTTAGATTTTGAATTTTCTCTGCTCATGTATTTTTAGATTTTATTTTAGATTTTTTTTTAAAATTTTTCCAGCTTGAAAATATATCATATATACATACATTTAGACACAACGGTGAAATGATTTACTTGCATTTTTCCATCCACAAAATGCTTATAGAAAACCGAATGAAGTGTGTTTTTGAAAACGAAAAAAAAATCATACTGTCACATATAAACTGAGGACATACATATTTACTGCTAGACTCTGGAACAAATGTCCAGGGAGACAAAAAGTAACAATGTAATCATCAAAATAATTCAACTTGTTAAATTTGAGGGCACCTTCTAGGGAGACAATGAAATTATGGAAATATTCATGCAAAAACAATATTCACAGTTATAGGACAATAATTTCAAAAAATGTCCTATAGTACTACTAAAAGGGTAAATCTAAATCAGAAACTAAATAGACATTTTGCTTTCATTTTAAATTTAGTCGTCCCTCAGTCGGGTAGCGCGGCGAGATTTGTAACCCGGAGGCCCCGGGTTCAATCCTCCGTGGTGCCCACCCGGTTTCGTAGGTGTGTTCTTGGGCAAGACACTTTCCCTTAGCCTCGTCCGTCAGATGGGGACGTAAAAACCGGGCGGTCCCATGTATCGGTCTATCCTCCGAGCACGTTTAAAGAAACATAGATTCGATATTCGATAATAAGAGTAGGGCACGGTACCCGGATTCCTCTCTGGGGGCTCTAAATAACCTATACTGTGTTGATGAGCCGTTAAAACAACATTCAATTCAATTCACCTCGATGGAAGGTGCGTTGTTTCAAGTTTCTCGCTCATTAAAACACAATAAGTACTTCCTGGTAATCGAACCATCTGTTGTACCACACATATTTCTCATTACATAAACATTAAAATCCACATACCGCATGCTGGCGCCTGCTCATCTTGCCCAAGTTCACAATCTGGAAAGCTGTCGCATATCTGTGCACATGTTAGATTAGAGCTGCATAGAGCCTGAATCGTTTTGAACCACGCCGAAAACACCACGTGTCGTTACAGACGAACAGCATGCCAACCTTTACACTGTTGTTCTTGATCATACGCTAGTAAAGGGGAAATATAGTGTCTATATTAAACACTGCATGCACAATGGTATACATCCACAAGAGGTAACTATTTCATGACATACAAGAGGTAACTATTTCATGATATATTCGACAAGACAAATATACGGGAACATCTACTAATGTATGCAGTTCGATGCACTACTGGCTATTATCACATAACCACCAGTGGCACAAGCATGCTTCAAAACTAGAATACATCCAGATTCTAACTAGAATCCTTCCTTAAGGAGGTAAAAGCAACATGCTACAAATCCTTAATACGACCATAACTGGAATGTGAAGATTATGGGACCTGTCTACCAGGTCCAGCATTATTATATACGTATAGTCTAGCAAAGAGCAGTGCGCTACGCTACTGGCCATTATCACCGCTCCAAAAACACAGCTCCAACTTATGCACCCCATCCAACCGGCACCCACACCGAAGGTCGTGTGCAAACAGGTTTCTGCTTCCATTCAATATAGAGTCCTTACAAGGGCTCCTTCTTTTCTTCAAGAATCGGCCTGGTAAAACTCCTTCCAACGGTAAACTTACGACTAATGCGACGATCCTAATAGCCTTACCAAAGGAAGGAGAAAGTAAATACTGACAATGTTCACATTGTGGCTGTTGAGGTATGTAACGCATACGCACCTGTTGACAGTGTGGTGGTTAATGTATATAAAGGTAACGCACCTGTTGACAGTGTGGGGGGCTGAAGCGGTAGTTTGTACAGCGTCTTGATCATCGTCAGTTTGATTCTCCCTCTCATCGTCATCGTCCACAATATCTCCAGTCTTTAATGTTGCCTCGGGGGATGGATTTTGATCTTTTTCTGTAAAAGACACGGTATAAAAAAAATAAAACACTGTATCATCATCATTATCATCATCATCATCATCAACAACCTCCTCCTCCTCCTCCTCCTTCATTATCATCATCATCATCATCATCAACAACAACCTCCTCCTCCTCCTCCTCCTTCATTATCATCATCATCATCATCATCAACAACAACCTCCTCCTCCTCCTCCTCCTCCTCCTCCTCCTCCTCCTCATCATCATCATCATCACCATATTTATTTGTTTAAACTTTAATACATAGCTCAACTAGAAATGCCTTCGTAATGTGATAGAAACTGAGAAAAGCTTCGCAATAGTTCTCAAAATGTTATGATGCTATTTGGTGATATAAACTTGTACCACAGCGCTGATATGGTCGTTTCGTACCAGTATCTTCAGAAAGGTACATAGGGTGAATAATTTATGTACGCAGTTTACATAATTATTGTGTTAAATATTTTAACCTGGTAGCAATTTTGCGATAACCTCCCAAAGTGGCTGTATTATTGTCAGTCGGCGGCTTGATGTTTAGCACATATTAGTATAGACAGAGAGTTATGTTTACAGAAATGTACACTGGGTCATACAAGAACAACCGAACCTGCGTAAATAATCTATAAATAATATGTTGAAAGTGTGAGGTAGTTATTTGGTATTACTAATTAATTCCACCTTGAGAATCGCCCATAACAGTAACCACTATAGCAGACGGTAAACAGTAACCACTATAGCAGACGGTAAACAGTAACCACTATAGCAGACGGTAAACGGTAAGTACTATAGGTTTAATTACACTAAATTAGCCCGATTTGCTGGCCTGCTGCAGTCGAAAATAATTCTCTATTAAAACAGTGATAAACGTTTTTTTCTTAAAAACTTTGATGTAGTTTCCTTTGTTTTTTTTGGCTCTGTAGCATATGTATTTTAGCTTAAGCAAAGAAAGCCCTTCTTTTCGAATTAAGCATTGCCTAAAATGGAGAAAAATAATTATTTTCCGTTTCTTTCAGGGGAGATAATAGAGTGTGAAACCTCTAGTAGATGGTAGATATTAAGTTCCCTTTCTTATACATACCTATACATCGCCGATTTCAATCAACTGTTTAGTTAGTGGAGTACTAACAGCTTTAGTTAGTGGAATACTAACAGCTTTAGTTAGTGGAATACTTAACAGCTTTGTTTAAGCAGTGATAAATTCAGCCATGCATGTATATATGGTTTAACTAATAATTCGTAATTTAAATGTTCCAGTGGTGAGTTTTTATTCAAATAAATTGTTTTAAGGCAAATAAAATAAATATATTTATCAGGCATTCATTGAACTGTATGTGATCTACGTTAAAAGAAAATGTTCCTTTTGAATGTATGTACCCAACAACAATGTATATTACCCTGCACTATGTATGCGACTGGACATCTGTCGGTTGGTTTAAGGTAGTACACATAGTACTCGCCGCAATTCCTCACACCTGCCGTCTGCCGGAGCACGCAGCAATCCCACTTGCCCAACACATTGTAGGACGTACAAACGTGTGCCCACAGCGTTTCGTTGACACGTGGTAGGGCTCGCCCCGACAGGTCAATTCTCATTGGTAACAGTGTGCCGCCGTAATAACTCTGTATACAACATGAACGGCAGACTATGGTTATATTGTTGATATTGGTATTAATGTATAAACGATACTGGGGAAATGATAAACTGAACAATCAAGATAAAGGTCGCTAGGCCTATATACAACTGAGTATGTTATGTGTGTTCCCCTTGCTACGATAATGTGTTAATAAGCTTTTAAAACGTATTCATTTCTATTCTACCAACAACATATTAACGTATAGCTAGATGTGTTATCCTTGTTTTGTTTGTTTGGTGTTTTACGTCATTTGCAACACATGTAAGGTTATATAGGACGGTCGATTTTTTGTGGAGGAGGCAGACCACCCACCTTTCCTGGGTAGAACCAAAACTGTACACCTCCCGCCATCAATAAGAATCGACACTTCCTCACTTACAAGTCGAGCTGCCAGTGGGATTCGAACCCGCAGGGCGAGAGGCGAAGGTTTACAACGCAACGTCGTTAACCATGCGGACACGGAGACGCCTTTTAAACAAAGTGTTGTTTACTCTGAATACGCGTGTTGGATGACTGCGTTCTGCGATGCTGCATTTCCGGTTCAACTTTTGTATCTACTTTTATAGAAAACTGCTTGGAAATGAAACACTGCACTAAATTAAACCAATCCCTGGCGAATGGCAAACTTGTAAAATCATTCATGCATTCATCATATACGACAATGGCTATATGATTTGATAACAATTAATTTATGTTTGATTTCTCGATTGTCCTCAAACTGTATAGTTCATTTGGAAGTTTGTGTTGTCGTTTTTATTAGGTAACATTTTTTAGTTAATTGTTGAAGTTTGTGTTGTTGCTTTGTTAGGTTTAATTGCCAACACATCCGTTACTAGTTTAACGCTGTCATGGTGTTCTACCTTTCCAGATAACTAAACAAACAATAATTACCTTTATACAAACGTTTGGTATTTCAGAATACACTCCGTTATTTTCAAATAAATACCATCCTTCTTGAATGCGGTCATCGCAACGAGAACTAATTTCTCGTTTGTGATATAATCGTTCGCTGGAATTCAATGTACGATAAACATGGCTTGAGCAGGCATCTGCAAATAAATAAATTAAAAGAACACGATACAGCCAAACTTGTGATGTGGGCACCCGACGGGAATGGTAAAAGGTGACGCTTTGTTTTGAATAAATTTGGGCTTAATGGTTAATTTTCTTGTTGCTCTGGCTTTGCCAGGTGATTGAGTACTTGCTTCGTGGCTTATTTATTACATTCATGTATACGTGATCATCTTTGTGTTACTTATATGGACTAGTTTTGACAGCCTGGCAGTGATTTATCTCTTTACACTGTCCCGTTTTATTGGGATGATAATATGGTAAGAGTGAGGTTTGGTGCACCCTAGGATTAAACCCGCAGCGGCCTTTTTGCCACAGGTCTTTCCAAGGCGGTGCCCCTGTAGGTGCCCCTGTAGGTGCCCTTGTAGGCATCCCTGTCATGTTTGTAGTGTCGCGTACTTTATTACTATTTTCCCTCGTTATTGTTGTTTGTTTTGCATGCGTGCTTTTTTTTACTGTGTTCATTTCATGTTCGACTTTAATACCTATTTAAATCAAAACTCAAAATAGAAGTATGTGACTAACTCGATATATGCAAACTCAACATTTTATAATAAATCATTAGTAACCTATCTATCATACTTTCTTAATAACAGCTGGACTAACATTTCGTTTTCCTCCTTGGTAAGACGAGCTGAAACACGTGTATTATCTACTAGTGTTTACCTGTGTCATCAGGGAATTGTGTTGTAACATTCGAATTCGCGCCCACATTCAAAATCAAACAAAGAACTGAAAATAAAGAAAACATACGGTATAAAAAAGGCAACATTTCATTTGTTTATTAGTAAAAGCTCCACAACATGTCGGGATAATATGTATTGGTATAGAGTGCATATATCACGAATTGGAAACATTTTAAATAAACAAACAACCAGTGTTATATATATATACTGAACCAAACAGCTAACGCACCAGTAGACAATACCTTTAATGTATGGACTTATATGCCGACTGGTACCGTTGGAGACAGATAATTTGAAAGTGTTGTTGTTTTTTTAATTTACAATCGTCATTGACAAGATATTTGTCTCGTTCAGAATGAAATTTGTTTTGATTTATTGATTGTTATTATTGAGATATTAAAGGTACTGTCTACTGGTGCGTTAGCTGTTTGGTTCAGTATAGTTCTTAGGTTTATGAACTGCTTTATTACATAATTTTCTCCTTGTAACATTTGATAATGTGGCGGAGGGACTTTTAACATTTGAATAACATACCACTACATATAAACGCATCCTTCTCCCCCGTGCGCCCACACACCCCCTCCCTCACCAACCCAAAACAACAACAACAACAACAACAACAACAATGTTATGATGAAAGAGAGCAGGGCGGACTGGTAAATACAGTGTAAATTATATAACAAATGCACTAAATTGTTAGATATCTAGAAAATACGATACTGAGCAATTAGTTAAGAACCCGTGTCTTTTTTTTCCCAAAATGGCCACCATTTTCAATATGACCGTCAAATGAGTAATTTTCTTAAAACATATTTGGTTTCAAGAAATTGTCTTCTTCTTCCACATACTGAGAGACATCCATCCATGAATTAAACCCTGGTTGTATTTACTTTTCAAAATGGCTACCATTTTCAAGATCGCGGTCAAGAATGTTGAAAAAAAAGTTTTTTAAAACATAACAAGGGTTTAAAATGTTAAGGACCTGCAGCTGAAGTGCTTATTATGGATATTGGTTCAATTACCTTATGTTAAAGTCACGTGCCTGAAAAAATTTCGCGAGTATGTTGGGACAGATACATGTTATAAGTAATTAAGGTAGATATACCTCACGTTTACACTCCTGTATAAATTGCCCATACCCCTAGCGTGAAGCAATTTTTATTATTACCTGATCTCCTATATAAATGCTATATCGTCATTTCTTGCTAATTCAATAAGGAAAAGACTGCTCCCGGTGAAAACGAACTGTTACCGGGCTTTAGTTTCGACTGTTTCCCTCACGTGCTGGAATTTCGTTTGCGTGACGTCATGTTGCTTTTTTCACCATAGGTTTCCATTATAAAACAAATTTTCATTTTCACTGTTTCGTGAAGTAACATTAATCAGGTAATAAAACAGTTATCACATGTGTGTTTGGGGAACAGTCAAAACTGTTTTCCCGAGGTGGAGGGGGATGTCAGTGTGAACTGTTTCCCTCGGCCTATCGGCCGAGGGAAACAGTTCACACTGACATCCCCCTCCACCTCGGGAAAACAGTTTTGACTGTTCCGATAGGCCGAGGGAAACAGTTCACACTGACATCCCCCTCCACCTCGGGAAAACAGTTTTGACTGTTCCCCAAACACACATGTGATAACTATATACTGTTCACCGGTAATTTTTTTTACTGTTACACGATTGTGACGTCACGGGAAGTATAAAAATAGGTTTTGGGTTTTTCCAATTACGACACGCTTTGCGCAGTTGAAAATCGGTGGACGCTTATTAAAATACAGTTGAAATTATTCATCTGCCGAAGGCAGCTGACTCTTATATGACTTTTATATCTGTCAATGGTTAACAGACTGTGACTCTTGTAAGTGGCAATACGCATGCTTTATAACTTGAATTCCTAGAGAACTCGTCTGAAAAACTTGAATGGTATAAACACATATTTTGTAATGTTGAAAGGTTACCATTTCACTTGCCGAAATGACATTTTCGTAAACCAGTCTACTGAAATGTAGCATGTAATCCATTCGCAACATCTCGTACACAGCTTTCCGGGATCCCGAAGAATAACGGGATTGACCGAGCATTCACGATTGGAATGTAATCATCACTATTAGTATATGTATATTAGCGAGTCTCACTAGTGCAGTTGGTCTTGGCGCCGTGTTAGTGCCCAGGAAGGTAGGGTTCAAGCCTGCTTATTTCGCTTTTTTTTTTTTTCTTTTTTTTTAATTTTCATTGGTTTATATTATTCCTTTACATTTTTCACTTTGATAACGCAATTTGGGAAGGGTTTAAACTAATGTTGGTAGAACTTGTTACCCGACCCATTTGTCATAATAATATTTCTATTGTATATATGTGGATAATATTCTGTATGTAACACATTATTGGCAATAAAATATGTTTAAATCAAAGCAATCTTATAATTACACAATGGTAACAGTGAACAGTTTATATGTGTTGTAATGTACACTCTAACGCACACGTGAACAATTGTATTTCTGTCGTGATGTGTACTTCTAGCACGTCGTTTTACAAGGTAATTGTAATCAATATGGCATGTCAAGGTTTTTGAACAGAAAGAAGCGAGGTCGCCCACATTGATTTAAAATGCTTGGTAGGAAGAACTGATGGTAAAAATCGGGAAGAATGTAAGAAAAAACGGTCGTGGCATGTTTATGTCTCCGTGACAACATTTATTTTTTTCAATATTGTTTTAACACCCGTGATTTGATATATTATTATGTTAACTCCTTGTTTCTCGGCAGCTATTTTACGCTTGCGTAAAACCTTGCTTGTTTCAATTGTAATACGCTTGGTTTACCAAACGACAATAAACATTTTGTTACTTAGTATATAAAAAAAAAAAATAAAAAAAAAAAAAATGTTATTGAAATGTTTTCCCCTCATATATTATAGTTTTAATCAAAACAATTTTTGTTCGGAAAAATAATGTCAACCTCGGCTTCGCCTCGGTTGACATTAATTTCCTGAGGTTGACAAAATCCACTGTAACCCTCACTGGAATGCAATATTTACATACTGTTCACCGATAAACAATTTTTACCGTTACACGATTGTGACGTCACGGTAAGTATAAAAATAGGTGGTTTTTTTTCTTCCAATTACGACACGCTTTGCGCAGTTGAAAATCGGTGGACGCTTATTAAAATACAGTTGAAGTTATTTCAGTTGTAATACGCTTTGTTTATCAAACGACAATAAACATTTTGTTACTCAGTATATATATAAAAAAAAATATTAAAAAAGAAATTGTTATTGGAATTTTTTTCCCCTAATATATTATAATTTTAATCAAAACAATTTTTGTTCGGTATAAAAAAAATAAAATTGCATCCCAGTGAGGGTGACAGTGGCCTCGGTTGCCTCGGCCCCCCCCCCCCACCCCCCCCCACCCCCCCCCCCCCCCCCCACCCAATGTGTAAGAGCAGGCTTTCCATCACCCATGTAAAACGAGAATAACAAGAACAAGTTATATCAAACAGAGGTGAAGAACATTATACAGCGACATGATTTCCTCGTATATAATATGTTATTTAACAAACTGACATACATATGAGACGAGAAATATTGTTAAGAACCCTTTTGGAGTTGCCGTTTTCGGCCATATGCTATCACTCATAGACCGGATACATCATTTTAGCGCACCACGCGGATGTTACCATATTTTTCAAGACCAGACGTATTATACTGAACGCAGTATCTCAGTCCGACGATTAGTCTAGATTTTTGCGACGCTTGTATTGTTTGTATTTACAATCAAGTCTCGAAGATGATCAAGATTATCGCTCAGTAGGAAAACATCAAATTAGACTGCTACACAGCGTTTAAATATAAACGACTGTAGAAGTCCGCCATTATCTTTACAGGACTGTTTTTTTTATAGCCATTTTAACAGTTTATAAATATCCCGACACCTTACTTCCTTTATGTAAGTGACGCGTCTGCATTATGTAAACAATATTGAGTGAAATTATATCTCAGTTTTATAGAACGTAGATCAGACGCTTGGCCACGATCGTGGTTGGAATGGGCTTTATTTAGCCGTAATTTACGGCAAAGAAATCGGTCTTTGACTGTCGCTTGTTTGAGTGAAACGGTACATGCGCAGTGACGCAGTCTAAACATCAAATAACACCGGGAACGCTAGCCTCGGTCACCCGGTCCGCTTCTGATTTCTTCGTTACGCTATGCTTCACGGATCCAGAACCAGATACATATGCATGATACGGTCTAGCTGGCCGAGACGACGGGAACGCGCACCTGTTGTGGATGGTTGAATTTGCGGGACCCGGTACGGTTTTTGATGTGATTTGCATCTAAAAGTGTAAACGAAAATAATGTTGTTTTTGTTATATGATGCAATGGATAAATAAAAGGAAAATAAAAGAATATAGAACCTTATTGTTTGATTCTAATCACATGTGTATTATTATTTAAGTATTATTGCTTTAGAACCTTTACTAAAATGACTGGCATGAAATGTAGTTGGTCCTACACAAAAGTCATTTCGATTCGATGTCTAACATGGCCATGAGTGGCCATCTTACATAGTTATATAGGAAAACAATGTGGCGATTACTCTGAAAAAAGTTGATGGATTTGCATGACTCTTTACAGGAATGTTGCTCTTGATGTCTAGTTGGTCCTAAGTAAAAATAAGTTCGGCCGTAAATTCAAAATGGCCGCCACAGCTAACTATACATTTTTAAAAATACGAGTTCATGGCGACTACTAAAAAAAAGAAGATTTTAACCAACTATCTCTAACAAAACCTTGCCACTTCCTACAACCCTTACTCGTGAACTTCAGGTGAGGATTCAGCGGTCTCTTACTCAGTGGATAAGGACGCCTCGGCTTGAGAGATCTATAACATATAACAAGAATAGCTTCGCCAATAAAAATCAAAACAATTCATACAATCTTTACACGTAACTATAGGAACAGCTCAAAACCATTTGCTTTCTAATGTTTTCGCCATTCAGTACGCAGTACTTTGATTTTTATTTGGAAGTATGTATAAAAGTAAAAAAAAAAAAAAAGTATCAGTCACAGAAAACAGTCAAACATAAACACGCATTCAAAACAAACAACAATTACAAGGATAAACAGAAGCAACAGACGCGACACGGCAAACATAAAAACTAGTGGAAATAGGAGTATCACCTTGGAACGACCATTGGCAAAATGGTCGCTGTGGGTTAAGTAGATAGACAAGTCGAAGAGGAAATGTATCATTCATGGACCACAGTCAACAACAAACACGCACAGAAACACACAACAATTACAAAGATGAACAAGCAAGGTTTTACGCACGCGTAATAAATCTGCCAATATTGTAAATAAACATGACTGTGGGCCTGTGAATTGATAGGAATGCAAACAATTGTTTGTATAATTAATGAACATCTGAGAGTTATGAAGCTGAAATAAGTGCTGCTGTTTTTATCAAAAGCAATAACTACTCAGTGGATGCGTCAATAGTGTTCACTATGAAACTTGGCCAAGGTCTTATTGATATAATTCTTAACGATAGATAAAACAAATTAGCAACACAGACTTTTTAACGTTTCGGCTTGACAGCTTTCATCAGAATTTAATTTTCTGATATAATCATTCAAATGCAGATTGGTAAAACATCACAAATCATTTTAAATGACAGTGTGGACAAGCTGATTTACATATTTTTCGCTTCTTTTTGGCATTATAATAAAACCGATATAACGCTAAACTTTGTCGTTATATATTCATGGATTCAATAAATTTCACGGATCTTCATCTAAAGAGTTGCACTTATTCCATCCCAATACTTGCGATTTCGTTTAGTTGCACTTACGATTTTATTTTGCTCCGTAAACATCCCGGACAAATAAAGATCCCGGAAACATTGCCGTATTTGAGTAGGCTGATCTATGAAAACGTCAAATTCACAGGCGAAACGGTAACCTCTGAACGTTCCAAAATATGTGTTGATACCATTCAAGTTTTTTAGACGAGTTGTCTAGGAATTCAAGTTGTAAAGCATGCTTATGGCCACTTAACTGAGTCACATTCTGTTAACATAGACAGATACAAAACCATATAAGGATCAGTTTCCTTCGGCAGCTGATAAAATGCAAAATATGATATTACAAACATAAAAAGGTTGACAGTAGGGCTACCGCATTGGGACAGTCACTGGCAAAAAAGGCCGCTGGTGGTTTAAACCAGGTTCAAGGCTGAATCAAACCTCACTCTTACTCTAGGGTCGCCCCAATAAAACGGACAGTGTAAATACAGATATTCCCGACAGGTTATATTCTCTAACAAACACGACAGTATTAATAGGCAATATAAGTTTAATACATAATTGATCATGTATATATAATATAAAAAGCCTAGAAAGCCACAAAGCAAGTACTCATTGACTTGGCAGAAGCCACAGGAACAGAACAAACCGTTAAGAGTATGACACGACAAGATTTAAGACAAACATCAAACGCTACCGTCCTATGATGATTTAGGTAGACGTCATCATAGGGTCCACAATCTGTCCGGTCATCGCAAAACCAGCATCTATTTGCACAAAACCAATTTTTTGCTCTTTTGTCATTCCAATTAAACGTGACAGTGTAAATACAGATATACCGCCAGACTATATCCTCTAACAAACTAGGCAGCATTAATACGCAATAGACAAACTAGGCAGCATTAATACGCAATAGTCTAGACAAACTAGGCAGCATTAATACACAATAGAACTATACAAACTAGGCAGCATTAATACGCAATAGACAAGCTAGGTGGTATTAATACGCAAGAGGACTATACAAACTAGGCAGCATTAATACACAATAGAACTATACAAACTAGGCAGCATTAATACGCAATAGACAAGCTAGGTGGTATTAATACGCAAGAGGACTATACAAACTAGGCAGCATTAATACACAATAGAACTATACAAACTAGGCAGCATTATTGCAAAATATAACTATACGAACTAGGCGGTATTAATATGCAATAGACAAACTAGGCAGCATTAATACGCAATAGACAAACTAGGCAGCATTAATACGCAATAGACAAACTAGGCAGCATTAATACGCAATAGACAAGCTAGGTGGTATTAATACGCAAGAGGACTATACAAACTAGGCAGCATTAATACGCAATAGAACTATACAAACAAGGCAGCATTAATACGCAATAGAACTATACAAACTAGGCAGCATTAATACGCAATAGAACTATACAAACTAGGCAGCATTAATACGCAATAGAACTATACAAACTAGGCAGCATTATTGCAAAATATAACTATACGAACTAGGCGGTATTAATATGCAATAGACAAACTAGGCAGCATTAATACGCAATAGACAAACTAGGCAGCATTAATACGCAATAGACAAACTAGGCAGCATTAATACGCAATAGACAAGCTAGGTGGTATTAATACGCAAGAGGACTATACAAACTAGGCAGCATTAATACACAATAGAACTATACAAACTAGGCAGCATTATTGCAAAATATAACTATACGAACTAGGCGGTATTAATATGCAATAGACAAACTAGGCAGCATTAATACGCAATAGACAAACTAGGCAGCATTAATACGCAATAGACAAACTAGGCAGCATTAATACGCAATAGACAAACTAGGCAGCATAAATACGCAATAGACAAGCTAGGTGGTATTAATACGCAAGAGGACTATACAAACTAGGCAGCATTAATACGCAATAGAACTATACAAACAAGGCAGCATTAATACGCAATAGAACTATACAAACTAGGCAGCATTAATACGCAATAGACAAACTAGGCAGCATAAATACGCAATAGACAAGCTAGGTGGTATTAATACGCAAGAGGACTATACAAACTAGGCAGCATAAATACGCAATAGACAAGCTAGGTGGTATTAATACGCAATAGAACTATACAAACTAGGCAGCATTAATACGCAATATAACTATACAAACTAGGCAGCATTAATACGCAATAGAACTATACAAACTAGGCAGCATTATTGCAAAATATAACTATACAAACTAGGCGGTATTAATACGCAATAGAACTATACAAACTAGGCAGCATTATTGCAAAATATAACTATACAAACTAGGCAGCATTAATACGCAATAGAACTATACAAACTAGGCAGCATTATTGCAAAATATAACTATACAAACTAGGCAGCAATAATACGCAATAGAACTATACAAACTAGGCAGCATTAATACGCAATAGAACTATACAAACTAGGCAGCATTAATACGCAATAGAACTATACAAACTAGGCAGCATTATTGCAAAATATAACTATACAAACTAGGCGGTATTAATACGCAATAAAACTATACAAACTACGCTGCATTAATACGCAATAGATACACAAAGATGATCATGTTTATAAGAATATAAAAAACAAACGTATAGAAAATCACAAAGAGAGTACTTAATGACTTGGCAGAAGCCTGAACAACAGGAGAATACACGGTTAGGAGCACGACAAGACAAAATTGAACACTTAATGGTACCATTCCTTTCAGGACTTAGGTAGACCTCATCATAGGGTTCACACTCTGTCCGGTCATCGCACAATCAAGAGGAAAGCATAATGGCAAACTGTAACCGTGGCAACCATTAAACATGCAGTGCGTTGGAAAACGTTAGTTTCATGACCTCTTTTGATGAATGTTCTTTTATAAATTTTCTAATAAGTTTAATAAAAATTGTATGAAGCGATCATGACCAAAGATCCTACAAAGTTTGTCAATCACGTCACCATATAATTCAGGTTGTGATAGTCCTTGTCGCAGAAGAGTTCATATTACTTTTATATATTAAAAGTAGATCAGAGTTACGATACAATGTTGCAAAGTTGTTGTTTTTAAAAGTTTATGGTAACTGCTACCTGGCTGACTAGCTAGCTGTTTAGTTATACAATGGTTACACATGTTAATGTCCTCCACTCGACTACAAGCTCTGGAAAAACTAATACGTTGAGAAACATATTCTTGTAAGACGTTACTCGGGAAACATCCCTGTCTAAGTAGTGGTAATTAACTATGCCAAAACTGAAATCATCTCTTTTGTCATAGATTTTGATTATTATTTCTCTAAATATTTATCCTTGTAATTGTCGTTTGTTTCAATGTGTGTTTTGTTTGACTGTGGTCATTGAATACTACATTTTCTGTTGTTTGACTGTGGTCATTGAATACTACATTTCCTGTTTACTACATTTCCTGTTGTTTGACTGTGGTCATTGAATACTACATTTCCTGTTGTTTGACTGTGGTCATCGAATACTACATTTCCTGTTTACTACATTTCCTGTGGTTTGACTGAGGTCATTGAATACTATATTTCCTGTTTACTACATTTCCTGTTGTTTGACTGTGGTCATTGAATACTACATTTCCTGTTTACTACATTTCCTGTTGTTTGACTGTGGTCATTGAATACTACATTTCCTGTTCGACGTTTATATTTACTTTATGTTATATTTTCTTTTACAATGTGATCCTGAAGGAGTTATTGAAACGTTTGAACCGTTATTAAAAGTCCTGGTACAAGTATTGCAAAAACATGGAAAGATGTTGCCGAATAATGAAGATGTTGCCGAATAATGAAGATGTTGCCGAATAATGAAGATGTTGCCGAATATTGAAGATGTTGCCGAATAATGAAGATGTTGCCGAATTGTCGAATAATGAAGATGTTGCCGAATAATGAAGATGTTGCCATATAATGAAGATGTTGCCATATAATGAAGATGTTGCCGAATGGAGATTATTTAAAGGTGTATAACATACACATGTTAGACATGAAGGGTTATGTGGAATTTGTATTTATGACGCAGAGTGTAACCGTAACTATTTATTTTAAAGGTTTTTATTAAAAGACTCATATTATGCAAACTGGAATGTAATACCATTCAGTGAGGAGCGAAATGAGACCAATTAGTGTTTAAAAGAGCTACGAAATAGACTTGTAAATTTCTCCTTTCGTACTTGTTTGTATCAAAGATCTGTAAGAAATAATATTTGTGGCGATATTCAATTGTTTGTGATATACTTATGTCGTTTTATTTTTCAGTGGGAAAAAAGGACTATATGTTAAATGTAAAAAACAACAACAATAACATTTAACCATAACACAGATCAGTTGATTAAAAATAGTCGAGGTATTGGCAGTCAAGTATATATATATATATACTGACAGATAGATATTTTATTAAAACATAAGGCATTTCGCCTAACAGTTCACATGCAAATAGTACATACATATAAACATGTATATGAAATACACATAATATTTTCCAGTTAATGACAATTTGTATAATTTTATAGGTGAGTTTCAACATCATCTGTATATGTTACTAGTTAAAAAGTATTTGACAACTATTAAGTATATAAGTGTTTAATATATATTTTTAAATTAGTAGTCCTAAGTACTGATCAGTACACATTTATATCTGTGAACAAAAATATATGTATATGTATTTCAAGAACAAATAAAGAAAGTCCTACAACTGCTACACCACGAAAGTCGAAACATTCAAAGTGTTTGAATCACACTTGACCGAAACCATAAAAACACACAAGTTTGAAACAACATAATTAGCGCCTATCAACCGCCGTTCTAATATGCAATACAATACGCACTTCTTCTTTGAAGGGTGATACGTGCATGTTTCTTATGTTCATTCTTTGCCCGTACTTGAGATTCTATATACAACTGTTTTTCAATGCATACTTTGTCTTGCATCCTTATAACTACTAGAGTTTATGTGTATATTTGCATGAGTCAAAAAACATGTATTCATTCATTTACAACCGTTTAAATTGCAAAGTATTTGGGTGGCTATTAAACAAAGAAGTTATAAAGAAATATAAATATATTTCGCCATTATAAATGTCTTTCTATGTGCATGTGTGTTGTTTGCTCAGAATTGTTCTGTTGTTCGTTTCTGCTTTGTTTTTCTTTCTTTTGTTAGCTTGTTACAATTTGAAATGCTAATTATCCTCAAGTCTTTTTTTAAATAAAGCGTTGTGGCTATTATTAATGTTTCGGTTCGTCCGTCCGTCCGTTACCATATCTCCTCCTTTACAACTGAGCGGTATTCAACCAAACAAGCTATGCACCCAGAGGCCTCTGTTTGTGTGTGTGGAGCGGGGGCGGGATGAGGGAGGTGGGGGTGGTGTCATATACACTAAAACATTCAATTACAGTACCATATCAAACGATTTATTTGGTCAATAAACTCGTTCAAACTCGGATGTCTGCCCCGGGGTTGGGAGGGTGTGGGGAGGGGAGAGTAATATAGGGTCAGTTTTTTTAATTATTAAGTTTAAACAAGAAGAAGAATGCGAGAGAAATAATGTACCCGTATTTCCCGCCAATTACTTAAATTGAGAGATATTTTCGTATTTAAAGCTATATATAATTAGTTTTAAGCGCGATAGATATCTCTGTAATACGTATGTCTTGGTATGTTAAAGAGGTATCTCTTTAGCTTAAAAAATATGTATCTATCTTAAAGAGATAACTTCCTTACTTACAGAGATATCTCTCTGGTTTAAAGAGATATCTCGTCTCAAAAGATATAACTTAACGGTGGAGATTTCTTTTCTAACAATTACTTAGAGATATATTTCTAAATATCTCTCTAGCGTACAAGCTAGCTTTCTTATGTGAACGATACCATTCTAACGAGCAAGATATTTTCTAAGCGGAGATACATCTCTGTAAGATAGAACATAATCAACTTGTTTTGGAATACATACTAACTATTGACTATGTTGATTAGTCCATGTACGGTGTATTGACTGTTTAATAATTAATGTAAAACTTTGTAATTGGCAAAATATGCAGGGCACTTTGGTCCAGTTATATGCGAACCCTTTTCCAGTACGTTGATTATTAATATATTTGCGCACCGTGTTATCGCCTGAATGTGATACTGGGTGAAGGAGATAGATAACCTTGGCAGCTTTTATGTCGAAACAATTAGGCCCATGATATATATAGTGCCGTATTAATTGCTTCATTAAATTGTGTTCTTGTTTCAGACGCACGGATAGAGCTCCGATAGGTTACACAAATATCACTAAACGTATAACACAGTATAAAAACGTACAAATACTTAAATATGTTTAGGATATCATAAACAGTATTAATAATTATTTGACAATACCAAGCAAACAGATTTAAAGTCAAAATAATATAGACGGAGGAGGTCATTTTAAACGTTGATAAATAATTCAAGACTGTCGTATGTCCAATATCCAATCATAACATAGGTTTTCATTCAGAAAATGTTAAATAAATGGAAAAGGAATGCAAAACCATAACATATATCTTGATTTTAAACATTACCTACATTTATAAAGCAATTGGACAAGTCGAGATTCCATGTGGGTTCGAACCCGCAGCGGCGAGAGTCTTTACTATCTCGACAACGGAGGCGCTCTCTTTAATGCAATATTAAACAAGTGCGCGTGATATTTGTTTAATGGAGTACATGACTAGACATGACTTTTGTGTATTTAATTTGTTTATATTCCATTTCACGTAACTTGGCATTCGGTGTATGTGTTTATATATCACTCCCAAATTATGACACATCTGTAAGCATAGTTAGATATGACATCATAAGGACAGGCCGTTGTTATTACCTCTACATAACTGGAATACTGGCAAATAATTATTGATTATTTGTTCAATATTTCAAAACAACATTTTTTGTATCTTACTTGTTGTTGGGTACAGTCTGGGAACATTATCTAAATAAACACATACTGGCGTTCTGTGCGAAAAACACTGGCTGTTGGCTTATGGTTGAATGACGTTTTACGCCATTTTCAGCACATTTCAGGTTATATAATTATGATGGTCAATGATTTCCTGGTGAAGGCAGAACACTCACCTTTTCCTGGGTTGAACCAGTACTGTATGTCTCCCGCCCTCAGTGGTATTTGAACCCACAGCTGTTAGAGGCGAGAGGGTTCAAACGCAGCGTCTTAACCATCTCAGACACGGATTCGCGTGTCGTAAAAGAAACCCGGTAAGAAAGTCACGAGACACATTGAATTATGAGTTAGTGGTAACTTTTAATTCGACGCTCCAGTTTTGGGGTTGGCCTGGCTGGTTAAGACGTTTATATTATGGCTATAGAGTTTGGATTCTCAAAATATGTAAGTTATATACATACCTCGTCGTCAGTTGGTTTAGAAACGGTGTACATCCGTTGTAAAATTTGGTTATTGTTGTTGGGATAGTTACTTTTAAAGTTGACATATATCTTAGATACCATGGCAAATATCTACAAAATTAAAAAAGAAAACGCTTTTTTTCTGTTAGAAAATTATATCTTAGTATATAACATGAGCTAGATATAAGCGTTTTCTTTTTGAGTTTTGTAGATATTTACCATGGTATCTGCATTAGGAACTAATATATTATACTTCATAATTTACAAACAGGACAGCTGTTGGCCATATGTGCACTCCTACACATTGTCAACTGAATGTAAGTTTTTAATTCAGTCGAATATTAGTATGCATATTCACGTCAGAAGTAAGGGTGAATAAACTTGCGGAAGAAAAAGTACTGCGTGACAGCTTTATTAATGTCACCTTATGTTTTTATTTAATGTAATGTAAAATGAATAGCATGTAATTTATACAAGAAATGTCAGAAATGCTGACAAATGCGCTCGAATGCGATAAGCAGTTATGCAAAAAATAAGTCCAAATCTGCTCAGTGGTATAGGAGATATAACAAAGACACAACTATACCCTACCTAGACCTAGACACAACGATACCCTACCTAGACATAGACACAACGATACCCTACCTAGACATAGACACAACTATACCCTACCTAGACATAGACACAACTATATCGTACCTAGACATAGACACAACTATACCCTACCTAGACATAGACACATCTATACCCTACCTAGACCTAGACACAACTATACCCTACCTAGACATAGACACAACTATACCCTACCTAGACATAGACACAACTATACCCTACCTAGACCTAGACACAACTATACCCTACCTAGACCTAGACACAACTATACCCTACCTAGACCTAGACACAACTATACCCTACCTAGACCTAGACACAACTATACCCTACCTAGACATAGACACAACTATACCCTACCTAGACCTAGACACAACTATACCCTACCTAGACCGTTGAATCGTAAATGTGCCATTGAGCTTGGCAGAATTTATTTAAAAGAAACTCCAAAGTTTTAGTTTAAGTGTGACATTGACCTTGGCAACAGGAACTTAGCAGTTGAACGCAATACGACGAAGACTCGATGGTACTCAACTTTGAAATTTTAAAAACTGCGTGTGGCATTGGCCTTGGCGACAGCAAACTGTGAGTTTATAAATTAAACGCGACGTTGTCTTGCATTATACATTCTTCATCCTTTCATGCAAAAAGAAATACAAATCCGACGAGGAATCGAAGATACTCAACTTTTGCCTTTAAACTATTCGCGTGACCTTGACTTTGGCTACATGAACGTGGGAGTTGAACACAACACTTCTTAATGTGATAATCATTTTCACAAAACGGGAGATATGGCAAAGACTCAAATCCCGACGGACAGGTGACTGGACAGTGTATATGTCCATGGCCCCTAGAGACCGTGGGAATACCAATCCCGTTATTGTTAGCACTTTTATCAACTATTTCATGCAAAAAGCTACACATTTATTCACGACCGCTTTATTGCCAATGTCAGTGTGAGACATCGTTATCATGGTAAAGTTATAGGTAACGCCTAACGGAAATGGCAATTCAGGAACCAAACCGTGCGAAAATACCGCCGTAAATCTTGGTTTCGTTTTCGGCGAACTAGTTCATCAAATAATGATGGCTAGCATCATTGTTATCACTATCTATTCTAATATGAATTAATATAGCTTTTATACATAAATTGCCTCTTTCCTCAATGTTACTTAAATTTATTTTACCAAGTAGTTGTTAAGTGATTTCAAAACCTACATTATTATATAAATGCAACGATAAGAACAAACGATTGATGTCATTCCGGAAATGGACATTAAACTTGGAAGAAATAAAAGACTTACCGTATACAGTGCAGACAAACTTAGCCATCATGATGTTGCCATGGTTATTCCTGTCAATCCTGATACACATGTTTGAATTGTCAGTTGCGGCTGCCTGTCAGTTTTGGTTGCGTGATTTTACTTAAAATTATGAAATGTAAACTCTTATTTTAAGAAAACTTAAGAAAACTGATCGTTTTATTTTTAAATTATCTGAACACTTGTCTGTGGCCACCAATCACGACAGCGTTATAAAACAATACATGCACCGACTGTAATCGTCTCCATTCGCGTGTTCAACAAGTGTATGCCACAGCAACGTGTATGCCACAGTAACGCAAAGCGCACGATGCGCGTTTTTGGTCCATATAAATTTCAGAATCATCGAGTCAATTAACGTGCATAGATATTCAGATCAACACGTCACACATGAACGGGACATCAATGGTTACAACCTTTACACGGTCAGTGTGACATATTCCATAAGAAGAGAACTTTCTGATTTCATACGCGCAACACGCACATTTTCCTTCCATGTACATATGATCGCTTGGATGAACCCTTTTGCCCAATAAGCCTTTGATTTTATTTGTGAAGGAAAGCACATGAAACAAAATCAAGATTTAATGAAGGAACTCATCTTGAACACATACTAAATAGATTGAAATGTGTGTGTGTGTGTGTGTGTGTGTGTGTGTAGTTCTAAGGTTTATAGTCCGTCCGCCAACGAACACGTCAAGGTATACCTGACGCGATGGGCACAATAGAGTCTGGAATTTATAGATTGAAATGAAATGAATTGAGATTGTTTACGTCCCATTAACACATCATACTAGCTTATATAGGGACACATACCTTAGAGAGAAAGACGAGATGAAGAATGAAGTTTCCCATCATGCCTCCACCAGGAAGCGAACCCACGTGGGCAGAGATCTGTAGCTCTAAAGTCATGCCTCACTGAGCTAATGAAAAATAACCCCAATGTGATTGTGCTAATGGTGGTGGAAGCGACACAGTGTGTATGAACTTATATGTAGCTGTATCTGCAACATTGTCGTTGTTTATGATACTGCTGCTTTCCACTTGACCTTAGATTGGGCACACCTTGTATGGAATCATATTTCACGGCTAATAACATTCCTGAAATACGACATCCTTAGTACAGTAGACTGGCCTCCCACATCTCGAGTCATTAAAGGGAAGAACAAATAGCGATACGTATCTCATGTGCACACGGTGACCATGCCTCCCTAATACCGCGCACTATAAAACGTGCATACGACAAATAATAAACAAAACAAATTGTGCGTACAGACATGTTAAAAAACTATGACTTTTATAAAGAACAGCATGAGTTGCTGATTTTGAACGGGCAGAAGCACACATACCAATGTTGGTGTGTAAACATTTCCAGATCTGCAATAATTTTAGTCAATGATTTCGCTTGATCGGCCAATTCCCAAAGGTCATTAAACGCAATGTAAAATTTTAACATTGACAATGTTAAGATGCACTGTTTTCTATATAAAACTCTCTCTGGTTAGAATCCCACCGCAGACAGACACAAATATACGGGAACGGACCTAGGGATAAGGGATAACAATACATATATATGTATCAATTTATTGAATTATATATAAATATACACTTATTTAGTCGCCAAAGAGAAGGAATCTTGGACTGAAACACTTATTAATAAGTGTTCTCTAATGACTGAGAAATGATTTTGATTACAAAAAAGTATATGTGACAAAATAGACTTCATAATTATGTTTGATAATGTTTATGTTCAATGTATTTTGTATTTTGAATAATATATAAAGTAACTAAGCAGAAGTACATACACGTACCAGGGTACTTTTTTGTAGTACCCGGTATGATAACGACACGATCACCATTACTCACATCTGGTACCATCTATAATTAAGCAGTTATTTATAATCCAAGGTTATCATCATTTTGATAACATTAATTATTTTCACAGATATTATTTTCCATTCATATGATTTTTTAGTTGCAAAATAGAAAATGTGTGGTGTATAGAAGTAGTTTGCATAATGCTTTAGTTGTGAGTTGAAATAGCATCGTAAAGGGACAACAGCACTCTTGATTTTTTAAAAACTCGCGGCGTCACGTTAGCTTATTCGACATAACTTGCATTTGTTCAATCATTAATATTAATTATAAGAATTGTATAAATCAAATTTATTTTGCATATTATTAACTGTTGATAACATTTCACCAATAATGTATTCAAACCTATGATGGTATAACGAAAAAAAAGAGTTGAAAACGGTATTTAAATATATGCAAGCAGTTTTGATCTCAATCGAGAGAATCATTTTAATGCTAGACAAAAGACTTCAAGATTGCCTGTGTCGCTTTAATAAGTCAAAGGGACACAGGCAATTTTTCTATTTACATGAGCTCCTCCGTGTATTAATCCAGTATCATTTGTACGCAACATTAAAGAATTAAAGAAAAGAAAATAACATTTGAAGCTTTAAATGTATTAATCAATATTAAGTTATATGAAAGGGGGATGGGGTGGGCGTGTGTGTGTGGGTTGGGGGTGGGGGGGGGGGGGGACAACAGTAAGGATAGGGCCAAATAAAGATTGTCCCTTTAAAGACAGTGGTGGGGGGGGGGGGGGTACAACAGTAAGTTAAATGAAAGGTGGGGATTGGGCCAAATAAAGATTGTCCCTTTAAAGACACTTGCAAATAATATAGTTCCAAGGTGAGACATAACATTATTATAATAACCAGATTAACGCATAATTAAATAAACAAAAAATGCAAAATAACACGACTGATCCTGATTTAAGCATACCCTATGCATCGAAAGAGTTGAAGTGAGTTAAATTGTGAAATGCAAAAGAAAGATTAATAGCGCCAACAGGAATGAACCTTTTAAATCACATTCTCACTTTACATTGTAAAGGAAATATGTAGTAGGCTACTACTATGCCATGTTCTGCATTGTGACCACTCTAGCAACTTCAATTATTATTTGATCTCTTTCCCAAACTTGCACAGATTGTTAATATCAATGAAATCTCGGACAAGTTCGAAAACCTGCGAGATCGGACTAATAACACCAGAGTTATGGTCCTTGATTTAGTTAAAAAGGCTGTATTTTGCCTCGTTAAGATGATAGGGCTTTCATTTTCCATTCGATCTTTGCCAAACTTTACCAGGTTGCTAATATCAATAAGAGCTTGGACAAGTCCGACAACCAACCAAATTGGATTACTAATCCCAGACTTAAGGCCCTTGATTTATTTAAAAATGCTGTATTTTACCTCCTTAAGACGAAACGGCCTACATTTGGCTGGATTTCAATTAAAGTTTGCAGGGATGATTTCAACGAAACTTTGCAGGGATGATCAGTACCAAGCCTAGTTACGCATATCATCGCCATCCGGTTGAATGATTTTTGACAGAGTTATGGCCCCTTATACACAAACTTTATCCGGAATGGTTTTCCTGAACCCCTGACTGGATTTCAATGAAACTTGGCAGGAATGAACAGTACCAATCCTAGTTGCGCATGTCGATGTCGTGTTCCCTACCACAGACTCCATATAGCCAATAGAGCGATACAGGCCCGAGTGTTTTCGCTTGTTGATCGGGCTTCTGCCAAGTCATTGTGTACTTGCTTTGTGGTTTTCTATGCTTTTGTTTTATATACATGCTCATCTATGTGTTTTACTTATATATACATAACAACACTGAAATTAGAAATCACAATCCCGAAAGGGATGTTTGTCTTCAATCTTGACGTGCCGTACTCTTAGTGGTTTATGTTTCGTGTTTCTACGGCTTATGCCAAGTCATCGCGTACTTGCTTTGTGGATTTCTATACTTTTGTTTTTATATTCATATATACATGAGCATCGTTTTGTTATACTTATATTGCCTATTAATGCTGCATTGTTTGTTACAGAATTTAGCTTGGTGGTGATTTCTTTATTTACATTGTCCCCTATTTATTGAGATGAATTATGGCAAGAGTGAGGTTTGGTGCACCCTAGAACCTGGTTTAACCCCCAAGTAGCTAGTGTCAACCTGTTAGTGTTTGTGATGTCACAGGCCTTGCTTCTAAATAACATTGTTATTGTTGTTTGTTTTAATGCGTGTTTTGGGTTGACTGTGTTCTGTGAAAGCTACATTTCCTGTGGCTGGCTGTATTCTGTGAAAGCTACATTTCCTGTGGCTGACTATGTTCTGTGAAAGCTACATTTCCTGTGGCTGACTGTGTTCTGTGAAAGCTACATTTCCTGTGGCTGACTGTGTTCTGTGAAAGCTACATTTCCTGTGGCTGACTGTGTTCTGAGAACGCTACATTTCCTGTGGCTGACTGTGTTCTGTGAACGCTACATTTCCTGTGGCTGACTGTGTTCTGTGAAAGCTACATTTCCTGTGGCTGACTGTGTTCTGTGAAAACTACATTTCCTGTGGCTGACTGTGTTCTGTGAACGCTACATTTCCTGTGGCTGAATGTGTTCTGTGAAAGCTACATTTCCTGTGGCTGACTGTGTTCTGTGAAAGCTACATTTCCTGTGGCTGACTGTGTTCTGTGAAAGCTACATTTCCAGTGGCTGACTGTGTTCTGTGAACGCTACATTTCCTGTGGCTGAATGTGTTCTGCGAAAGCTACATGTCCTGTGGCTGACTGTGTTCTTTGAAAGCTACATTTCCAGGCTGACTGCGTTCTTAACTTCTGTGAAAGCTACATTTCCTGTGGCTGACTGTGATCTGTGAAAGTTACATTTCCGGACTGATTGTGTTCTGTGAAAGTTGCATTTCCTGTGGCTGATTGTGTTCTGTGAAAGCTACATTTCCTGTGGCTGATTGTGTTCTTTGAAAGCTACATTTCCTGTGGCTGACTGTGTTATGTGAAAGCTACATTTCCTGTGGCTGACTGCGTTCTTTGAAAGCTACATTTCCTGTGGCTGACTGTGTTCTGTGAAAGCTACATTTCCTGTGGCTGACTGTGTTCTGTGAAAACTACATTTCCTGTGGCTGACTGTGTTCTGTGAACGCTACATTTCCTGTGGCTGAATTTGTTCTGTGAAAGCTACATTTCCTGTGGCTGACTGTGTTCTGTGAAAGCTACATTTCCTGTGGCTGACTGTGTTCTGTGAAAGCTACATTTCCTGTGGCTGACTGTGTTCTGTGAACGCTACATTTCCTGTGGCTGACTGTGTTCTGCGAAAGCTACATTTCCTGTGGCTGCCTGTGTTCTGTGAACGCTACATTTCCTGTGGCTGACTGTGTTCTGTGAAAGCTACATTTCCTGTGGCTGACTGTGTTCTGTAAAAGCTACATTTCCTGTGGCTGACTGTGTTCTGTGAAAGCTACATTTCCTGTGGCTGACTGTGTTCTGTGAAAGCTACATTTCCTGTGGCTGACTGTATTCTGTGAAAGCTACATTTCCTGTGGCTGACTGTATCCTGTGAAAGCTACATGTCCTGTGGCTGACTGTGTTCTTTGAAAGCTACATTTCCAGGCTGACTGCGTTCTCAACTTCTGTGAAAGCTACATTTCCTGTGGCTGCCTGTGTTCTGTGAAAGCTACATTTCCTGTGGCTGACTTTGTTCTGTGGAATCTACATCATTTCCAGGCTGACTGTGTTCTGTGAACGCTACATTTCCTGTGGCTGACTGTGTTCTGTGAAAGCTACATTTCCTGTGGCTGACTGTGATCTGTGAAAGTTACATTTCCGGACTGATTGTGTTCTGTGAAAGTTGCATTTCCTGTGGCTGATTGTGTTCTGTGAAAGGTACATTTCCTGTGGCTGATTGTGTTCTGTGAAAGGTACATTTCCTGTGGCTGATTGTGTTCTGTAAAAGTTGCATTTCCTGTGGCTGATTGTGTTCTGTGAAAGGTACATTTCCTGTGGCTGATTGTGTTCTTTGAAAGCTACATTTCCTGTGGCTGATTGTGTTCTTTGAAAGCTACATTTCCTGTGGCTGACTGTGTTCTTTGAAAGCTACATTTCCTGTGTCTGACTGCGTTCTTTGAAAGCTACATTTCCTATGGCTGACTGTGTTCTGTGAAAGCTACATTTCTTGTGGCTGACTGTGTTCTGTGAAAGCTACATTTCCAGGCTGACTGTGTTCTGTGAAAGCTACATTTCCTATGGCTGACTGTGATCTGTGAAAATTACATTTCTTGTGGCTGACTGTGTTGTGTGAAAGCTACATTTCCAGGCTGACTGTGTTCTGTGAAAGCTACATTTCCTATGGCTGACTGTGTTCTGTGAAAGCTACATTTCTTGTGGCTGACTGTGTTCTGTGAAAGCTACATTGCCTGTGGCTGACTGTGTTCTGTGAAAGCTACATTTCCTGTGGCTGACTGTGTTCTGTGAAAGCTACATTTCCTATTACTGACTGTGTTCTGTGAAAGCTACATTTCTAGTGGCTGACTGTGTTCTGTGAAAGCTACATTTCCTGTGGCTGAATGTGATCTGTGAAAGCTACATTTCTTGTGGTTGACTGTGGTCTGTGAAAGCTACATTTCCTGTGGCCACTGTGTTCTGTGAAAGCTACATTTCATGTGGCTGAATGTGTTCTGTGAAAGCTACATTTCTTGTGGCTGACTGTGTTCTGTGAAAGCTACATTTCCTGTGGCTGATTGTGTTCTTTGAAAGCTACATTTCCTGTGGCTGACTGTATTCTGTGAAAGCTACATGTCCTTTGGCTGACTGTGTTCTGTGAAAGCTACATTTTCTGTGGCTGATTGTGTTCTGTGAAAGCTACATGTCCTTTGGCTGACTGTGTTCTGTGAAAGCTACATTTCCTGTGGCTGACTGTATTCTGTGAAAGCTACATGTCCTGTGGCTGACTGTGTTCTTTGAAAGCTACATTTCCAGGCTGACTGCGTTCTCAACTTCTGTGAAAGCTACATTTCCTGTGGCTGACTGTGATCTGTGAAAGTTACATTTCCGGACTGATTGTGTTCTGTGAAAGTTGCATTTCCTGTGGCTGATTGTGTTCTGTGAAAGCTACATTTCCTGTGGCTGATTGTGTTCTTTGAAAGCTACATTTCCTGTGGCTGACTGTGTTCGGTGAAAGCTACATTTCCTGTGGCTGACTGCGTTCTTTGAAAGCTACATTTCCTGTGGCTGACTGTGTTCTGTGAAAGCTACATTTCCTGTGGCTGATTGTGTTCTTTGAAAGCTACATTTCCTGTGGCTGACTGTGTTCTGTGAAAGCTACATTTCCTGTGGCTGACTGTGTTCTTTGAAAGCTACATTTCCTGTGGCTGACTGTGTTCTGTGAAAGCTATATTTCCTGTGTCTGACTGTGTTCTGTGAACGCTACATTTCCTGTGGCTGACTGTGTTCTTTGAAAGCTACATTTCCTGTGGCTGACTGTGTTCTGTGAACGCTACATTTCCTGTGGCTGACTGTGTTCTGTGAACGCTACATTTCCTGTGGCTGACTGTGTTCTTTGAAAGCTACATGTCTTGTGGCTGACTGTGTTCTGTGGCTCGAAATTTCCATTCCGCAGTCATTGCATTTTAAATGTAACATTATCACTGGTATAAACCCGGTATCAGCGCAAATGGATTCTCGACGAAAACCAGTCACGCTTGCTCATCGACAGTGGTATCGATTTCACCACGAATAGTCAAGATTCTCAACGATGTCTGTTTACAAACATGGATTTTGAATGAAAATGGTAAGCATTTTGCTTTTCAGATAGTTTTTCACGCGAAATACATCCTTATATACGCTAATATGAGTTAATTAATTATGTTTAATAAAACAGTTTTGCATAGTTTCTATATAAACCACATTTTAAAAATCTTATAAAATGAATGAATGGTGTTATACGGCACGTCGACACATAAATAGGTCATATTGTACGCAAAAACCGACGAAAGATGAAGAAATTAAGAAGTAATTAAAAATTGATGTAAATATATAAAGATAAAACTATTAAAAAATAAGGGATGATATGGTAATAATATAAACTATATAATTATGTAAATCAACAAATGCCCGTCAACGTTTTTAGGTAATAATGTTTATTTTCACGTTTTAGTAGGTTTTCCGCTTCGGTAAGTTGTACACGTGTTATATAGAAAGATGTGTCAAGAATTCTACAATCGCTATACATACATTAGATGGAGAAACTTAGACGATCCTAATCAATGATTAGTTAAGCGACTGTGTTTTTTTGCAGTTTATTGTATAAAAAGTAAAATAAAAGAAGTGAAAATCTCGAGGAAGTAAAATGACAGTGCATATGCCACTTCCTATATATTATCTCCACTTCCTATATATTATCTCCACTTCCTATATATTATCTCCACTTCCTATATATTATCTCCACTTCCTATATACTATCTCTTGTGTTTTCTTTTATTCGTTATTTGGTACAATTAGGCGATACACGATTTATTTCCGTTGCAACAAAGTGAAATAGGAAATAAAGGGCGTTGCCTTTGACGACAGATTACTCTCGAACCGAATTTAAGTTTTACATTTAAGAGTGTTCTCCCTTTCACTAGGTATCCTTCTATGCAAGTGCATGCTTGTAAACGTGGGATATTTATCTACCCCAGTATTTGTATTTAGTATTGGACATACTTCTTGATTAAATTCAGTAAAATAAATATATTGTTTTTTTCGTTACATGTAGGAAATAAATAAACAGATTGCAACGTTAGAAACAGAAACCCACAAACAACATAAAAGTAAAGGTATACTCAACTACTGGGCTGTGCGGGTCGGATAATTTACTTTTCAAATAAAGTGGATTTTAAACACATCATTTTGGAGAAAAGCTGTCGATAGCCGTTTAAAGAAACTAACCCACCAAATAACGGCAACATTACACTACATAACCGATTATCAAAACTCTATCCAGGTGTTAACGTCATATAATAATGTTAATAAGTTGGCAACTCTTAATTCAACGCTCCAGTTTTGGGGTTTGGTCTGGCTGGTTAAAGCCGTTTATATTGTGTCTATAGTAGTTTTAGAAACGATGTACATAACCTTCGCCTCACACCGCTGCGGGTTCGAATCCCACTAGGAGCTCGACTTGTGAGTAAGTGTCGATTCTTACGGAGGGCGGGAGGTGTACAGTACTGGTTATACCCAGTAAATGTGCGTGGTCTGCCTCCACCACAAAAAATCGACCGTCATATATAACCTTCAAAGTGTTGGAAATGACGTAAAACACCATTCAAACAAAACATAATTATGTTGTAAACGTTGACTGTTGATGTTCGGTAAACGTTGACTGTTGACGGTGGGTAAACGTTGACTGTTGATGTTGGGTAAACGTTGACTGTTGATGTTGGGTAAACGTTGACTGTTGATGGTGGGTAAACGTTGACTGTTGACGGTGGGATAGCTCCTTTAATCGATATTCATGAGTTGCCGTTTAGCTGTAACAAGTTCATTCTCGTCGGCCTTGATTTCTAATATCACATTAGTCGGCCTTGATTTCTAATATCACATTAGTCGGCCTTGATTAATAATATCACATTAGTCGGCCTTGATTAATAATATCACATTAGTCGGCCTCAATTTCTATTATTGTATACTTTCATATTGTCCCGTTTAGTTTGCATTGAGCTAAGTTATTCTACCATATTGCACGCATTGATATTGCACGGGAACTTTTGCTCGTGCTTGCTCAGAGCCGCGAAATAGAAATAAGGAACTACTTTCAAATAAAAATAACGGAATCCTTCCTATAGTGTCAACAAAAAAAAACGTGTTTTTTTTCAATCTTTTATGGCAAAAATTGATAAAATAATTGAAATGGTCACTCACCCACTGTTTTTAACGTTTAAATAGTATAATTTCACCATTTTATAAATAGTGTAGGTAAAGAGATAACGTGAACAAAATAAATATATAGAACAATTCTAATGCAGTTCTATAGAACAATTTATTATAGTGAGTATAAACGTGATTTTCAAGTCTTTTTTGTGTGTTTTTTAATTATATTTTTTATAGTACGTAAATGAATGCTTCTGAAATGTATTTTCTAAAATAACTTATCAAGCTTATAGTGACAAAGTATCTTGATAATGTTTGTTATATCACCAAAGGCTTTGCCACTAACTAATAATGTTTCAGGAAACCATAATATGTCAGCTCCTAAGTATAAGCATACAGGGAAGTAACAGAACATGTAACACTGACCGGGCGGAACAATACAAATACTGTGCTGAAACAGATCAGCAATTGTCAAGCCCCATTCAAATTAGCATACACGTTTTTTAAAGGGACACATGAAAATCTTGATTTTTTAAAAACTCACAGCGTCCTGTTTGTTTTTCTACATAACCTGCATTGGTTGAATGATTACTATTAATTATAAGAATAGTATACAGCACATAGCTTGCATATTATTAACTGTTGACAATACTGCACCAATAATATGCTTCAGACCTATTGTAGAATACCATGAACAAATGAAACCCATGTTTTATGAATTATATGCAAGCAGATTTAAAGTCAGAATGATGCTACATAAATATATCTAGACGCTGATTTCAATGCTTGATAAAAACATCAAGATTGCCACGAGTCCCGTTAATAGGCTGTTTTAATTGTGAGCACATTTCCACTGTTGTTTGATAACTTGAGGAACCTGACGTGTGCAATTCACAAATAACCAATTTAATAGACAAGAAATACGAACGTTATATTTTCTTATTTTTACCGGTATAATTATATGAAATTATACAATATAATGTCTATGAGCATTCAGTATATCAACTTTGGCATTTAATTAAAACATATTTCTGGAATATTTATGATATGAGTTTAATAAATGTTGACATTTATATCAGTACGTAATACATCCCAATGATTAATTGATCTAGACAGATTTTTTAGACACAAATAAGGGAATAAATTAAACATACTTCTTTTACATCGATGGTGAAACAAGTTCTTGCAACTTAGATGAATCACTCTCGATGGCTTCCTGGGTAGAACCAGTACTAAGCAATGTGGATTAATTATCTTGTTCAAGGATAAATAACATGGCCACGGTACAACCTCTCGATAAACTAGACCACGCACTGCGCAATACGATCTTGCATAGTAACATAATGTGTTTTCAATGTGCCATGTGGCAACATAATTCAGTGTCCTTAATCTTACTGTTTAACTACCAGTTATTTATTTTATCTTATTATCTTTTAATTTTTCGACCTTTCTCCCAATCTCGGTTCAAGATTTGTTATGAAAAATCAAATTAATTCAAAAGTAACATGTGTGTGCATTTTAGTGCAATTTTAATCAACAAACGCAGACATTTCATGAACAACAGATTTACAATTAAAGCCCTACTGTGTTCAAGTAGTATGTTTGACCTAGTAAGTAAGTAATAAAGTAATAAAGTAATACAGTAAGTAAGTAAGTAAATAAGGAAGTAAGGAAGTAAGTAATGCAGTAAGTAAGTAATACAGTAAGTAATAAAGCAATACAGTAAGTAATACAGTAAGTAATACAGTAAGTGAGTAATACAGTAGGTAATACAGTAAGTGAGTAATACAGTAAGTAATACAGTAATACAGTCAGTAATACAGTAAGTAATACAGTAAGTGAGTAATACAGTAAGTGAGTAATACAGTAAATAATACAGTAATACAGTAAGTAATACAGTAAGTAATACAGTAAGTGAGTAATACAGTAAGTAATACAGTAAGTAATACAGTAAGTGAGTAATTCAGGAAGTAATACAGTACATGAGTAATACAGTAAGTAATATATTAAGTAATACCGTAATACAGTCAGTAATACAGTAAGTTATACAGTTTGTGAGTAATACAGTAAGTAATACAGTAAGTAATACAGTAAGTGAGTAATACAGTAAGTAATACAGTAAGTGAGTAATACAGTAAGTAATACAGTAAGTGAGTAATACAGTAAGTAATACAGTAAGTAATACAGTATGTGCGTAATATAGTGAGTAATACAGTAAGTAATACAGTAAGTGAGTAATACAGTAAGTAATACAGTAAGTGAGTAATACAGTAAGTAATACATTAAGTAATACAGTAATAAGTAAGTAATACAGTAAGTAATACAGTAAGTAATACAGTAATTAAGTAATACAGTAAGTGAGTAATACAGTAAGTGAGTAATACAGTAAATAATACAGTAATACAGTAAGTAATACAGTAAGTAATACAGTAATACAGTAAGTAATACAGTAAGTAATACAGTAAGTGAGTAATACAGTAAGTAATACAGTAAGTGAGTAATACAGGAAGTAATACAGTACATGAGTAATACAGTAAGTAATATATTAAGTAATACCGTAATACAGTCAGTAATACAGTAAGTAATACAGTAAGTTATACAGTTTGTGAGTAATACAGTAAGTAATACAGTAAGTAATACAGTAAGTAATACAGTAAGTGAGTAATACAGTAAGTAATACATTAAGTAATACAGTAAAATAGTAAGTAATACAGTAAGTAATACAGTAAGTGAGTAATACAGTAAGTAATACAGTAAGTGAGTAATACAGTAAGTAATACATTAAGTAATACAGTAATAAGTAAATAATACATTAAGTAATACAGTAAGTAATACAGTAATTAAATAATACAGTAATACAGTAAGTAAGTAATACAGTAAGTAAGTAAATTAGTAATACAGTAATACAGTAAGTAAGTAAGCAAGCAAGCAAGTAAGTAAGTAGTTTAATATAGTGTCACATTTCTTAAATGTTACATTTGTGTTTTGTAAAATTGTATTGTCGTAACACTGATCTGTTTTAAAAATATAAACATAATTTAAGAACTCTTCTGCGACAAGGACTATTACGACTTAATTTCTATGGTGCCGTGATTTACAAACGTTGTAAGATCCTTGGTCATAATCAGTTTCATACAATCTTTATTAAAATTGTTAAAAAGTGAATCAAAATAATGTATGACCCTTCCGTAACGCACAACATGTTGAGTACAGATCGCCACTATGCCACTCTTTGACTGATGTGTCCGGACATGTTGAGTACAGATCGCCACTATGCCACTCTTTGACTGATGTGTCCGGACATATTGTTAGACACTAGGATGACGTCTGCCTAAATCCTGAAAGGACGGTAACGTTTGATGTTTGTCTTTACTATCTTGTCATGCCGTTAATGGTTTATTCTCTCGTTACTCTAGCTTCTGACAAGTCATTACGTATTTGGTTTGTGACTTTCTAGGCTTTACTTTGTGTTGCAGTGTTGATTAGTGCTGGGTAGTTTGTTAGAGGATATAGCCTGTCGGGGATTTCTTTGTTTACACTTTCCATTTTTATTGGGAAGAGTGAGGTTTGGTATACCCTAGAACCTGATTTAAATCCAACAGAGGCGTTTATGTTTGTAATTACACAGACATTGGCTTGTATTTATCCTTATAATTGTTGTTGTTTTAAGTGTGCTTTTGACTGCCTGTGTTCTGTGAAAGCTTCAGTTCCTGTTCCATTTTTATACCTATTTTAAAGCGGTATTTTACTTGAAAGCCACTTCGATTGGACAATCATCAAATCCCAAAGGACCAGTAATAATAACACAACTGAAATGTCAATAAAAATGGAAGCAACAAACATGAAGAAAGAGGGTAAAGTAGTTGACCCAATTTAATTAAGTCTGTTTTTGCAAATCAATTGAAAATAAACATTATAAACTAGAATAAGGTATACATTAGAGACACACTAAATGCTAACACTTAAATGCAATTATAGCACTTAAATGAATTCAGTTATATAATTGAATCTCAGAACTCCTACATAGTTTGTAAAGGAACTGTTGTCGATGTGTCAAATTCAGAGATTATAACCTGGCGGGGATATCTTTATTTACACTTCCCGTTTAGTGGGATGGCAATAGGGTAAGAGTGAGGTTTGGTGCACCATAGAACCTGGTTTAAACCCCCAGCGGCATTTTTATGCCACTGATCGTTCCAAGGCGGTAGCCCTATTGTCAACCCTTTTGTGTTTGTGATGTCTTATCCTGCCTTTTATTCGTTCTTTGTTTCTGTGTGTGTGCTTGTGGTTGACTGTCGTCCTTGGATGCTAATTGTCCTGTTCGATTTGTTCTAAAGCATTCATCTTGGTTTAATTTCTTTGCTTTTACATAAATATTGTTTGAGAAATGTACATCATCTGTTTTCCAATGTTATATCTCTTATTTAATTACTTTTTAATCTTACGCTTTTATTATAGGTACATTGACCCCAACATGTACGTTTCCGAGATGAATATACATGTATTATGATGGCTCATGTAGCACCTCATAATGCTCCCTCCGAATAACGATCCCCTCGGAGCTTTATACGGAGAGGATGTATACTCCGCATGAAGCTCCCCAGCTTGAATAAGAAAGAGTATGATAGTGGAACTTTGGAAACAGCCGAACACGATACATACGAAATATTGCAGTCTCGGATTGATTGAGACTGTTTATGAACGGTAGTGAAAAATACGAGCTACCGCTCACGCCCTCTAGCCCCGGGTTTGAGCAGAACTCAATATTCATAAAATCAATAGTACATAATTTTAACCATCCCGAAGATGGCATGCATATGGCTGTGGACATTGAGTTTACTAGCTCCCCACATGTCGTGCGGCGTATGGTCCCAGCATCTAATAAAATTCTATGCCCCGAAGAGCGAAATACACATAATGGAATTTAGTTGGGAGACATAAAATATACAGATATTAGAACAAGAACAAGACATAAATAATGATAATAAGAACATTACATCAATAATAATAATAATAATAATAATAATAAATAATAAATAATAATATTTTTAAAATATTTGTTTATCATCATCATCATCATCATCATCATCATCATCATCATCATCTTTTTCTTCTTCAGCTACTGCTGCTGCTGCTTTTGATGATGATGATGATGACGACGATGATGATGATGTTTATGATGATGATAAAGAAGACTGCCTGCTACTGCTGCTGCTACTTTTGATAATGATGATGATGATGATGATGATGATGATGATATTTTGCTTGTTTATTACGATGATGTTGATCATCATCTAGTTAGGGAGCCTTATGCGGAACGTTTGTCGACTAGCTCAAAATCGTATCTACATGTCTTCCGCATAAAGCTACAGGAGAGCTTTAGTACGCATAAAGCTCCTGGCTTCAATACTATTGTATAGTAGATATGTTACAATATATGTGTTAAACATCAATATACTACTAGCAGCATATGCAAATGGATTGAACTGCACGTTATTACAACATTAATTATAGTATTCTCCTCGAAAGAACGAATACATTGTCGTCGTGTGCCTTTAGTGTTTTGGATTGCTGCGTTCTGTGCAAACTCTGTTCCATTTTCGACTTGGTATTGGCAGTTGTATTGAAGCTGAATGTGTCATATTACGGGTTTGCTAGTTTTTGAAATCCTGCAAACCTATCCAGTTTGATAATATCGTATCTGGACATTCACTATTATTTGATTAAAAGGAACCCAAAATGGTGTGTATCAGTTAAACTCATTAAAATATTGACCCTACTATAAAATGTTTTTATTTATACTTTCCATGCGGCACGAAGCCTTTTGGCGAGTTAAATACTGACTGTTGGTGTTTATAATAAGAGTTGCATTTTATTTCCCTCTATAACTTTATTTACGGATTAACGTTTATTCTCCTATGTGTCTCTCTTATCCTAGTTTATTCTTCCAGATATATATGTTTTATTTCTTATTTATTTGCCATAACGTTAGCCAAATTTTCTTTTAAATGTAACACTTCATTTTTGAAGTTTTTGCGTTAATTGTTTGCGAGAGTCAACATTTACTGCTACATTTGAAAGAACATATGAAAATACACCCAGTTAACTTTCAACAGCATTGCATAACCAGCATTTGATTTTACTTGTATTATCTAGTTTCGTATAATTTTTCTAGATAGCAATTGTGTTTACAACTGTGACGTGTTCTTCTTCCTAACTGCGTCACAAGCACAGACCTACTATATACTTGCGTCAGTGACATGCACATCTATAGCACAGGCACAGGCCTACTACTTGTGTCAGTGACATGCACATCTATAGCACAGGCACTCGCCTACTACTTGCGTCAGTGACATACACATCTATAGCACAAGCACATGCCTACTACTTGGGTCAGTGACATATACATATATAGAACAGGCACAGACCTACTACTTGCGTCAGTGACATACACATATATAGCACAGGCGCAGGCCTACTTATTGCGTCAGTGACTTACACATATATAGCACAGGCACAGGCCTACTACTTGCGTCAGTGACATGCACATATATAGCACAGACACAGGCCTACTACTTGCGTCAGTGACATACACATATATAGCAAAGGCACAGGCCTACTAATTGTGTCAGTGACATACACATCTATAGCACAAGCACATGCCTACTACTTGCGTCAGTGGCATGCACATCTATAGCACAAGCACAGGCCTACTACTTGTGTTAGTGACATGCACATCTACAGCGCAAGCACAGGCCTACTACTTGCGTCAGTGTCATACACATCTATAGCACAAGCACAGGCCTACTACTTGCGTCAGTGACATGCACATATATAGCACAGACACAGGCCTACTACTTGCGTCAGTGACATACACATATATAGCACAAGCACAGGCCTATTACTTGCGTCAGTGACATGCACATATATAGCACAGGCCTAATAATTTACTTGCGTCAGTGATATACACATCTATAGCACAAGAACATGCCTACTACTAGCGTCAGTGACATGCACATCTATAGCACAAGCACAGGCCTACTACATGCACATATATAGTACAGGCACACGCCCACTAATTGCGTCAGTTACTTGCACATCCATAGCACAGGCACATGCATAGTACTTGCGTCAGTGACATACACATCTATAGCAGAAGCACATGCATAGTACTTGCGTCAGTGACATACACATCTATAGCACAAGCACAGGCCTACTACTTGCGTCAGTGACATGCACATCTATAGCACAAGCACAGGCCTACTACATGCACATATATAGCACAGGCACACGCCCACTAATTGCGTCAGTTACTTGCACATCTCTAGCACAAGCACAGGCCTACTACATGCACTTATATAGCACAGGCACAAGCCCACTAATTGCGTCAGTTACTTGCACATCTATAGCACAAGCACATGCCTACTACTTGCCTCAGTGACATGCACATCTATAGCACAAACTCATGCCTATTACTTGCCTCAGTGACATGCACATCTATAGCAGAAGCACATGCATAGTACTTGCGTCAGTGACATGCACATCTATAGCACAGGCACAGGCCTATTACTTGCGCCAGTGACATGCACATCTATAGCACAAGCATAGGCCTACTACTTGCGTCAGTGACATGCACATATATAGCACAGACACAGGCCTACTACTTGCGTCAGTGACATACACATATATAGCACAGGCACAGGCCTACTACTTGTGTCAGTGACATACACATATATAGAACAAGCTTAGGCCGACTACTTGCGTCAGTGACATGCACATCTATAGCACAAGAACAGGCCGAATGCGACATGCACATATATAGCACAAGCACATGCCTACTACTTGCGTCGTCAGTGACATGCATATCTATAGCACAGGCACAAGCCTACTACTTGCGTCAGTGACATGCACATGTATAGCACAAGCACAGGCCTACTACTTGTGTCAGTGACATACACATCTATTGCACAAGCACAGGCCTACTACTTGCGTCAGTGATATACACATCTATAGCACAGGCACAGGCCTATTACTTGCGCCAGTGACATGCACATCTATAGCACAAGCACAGGGCGACTACTTTCGTCAGTGACATGCACATCTATAGCACAGGCACACGCCTAATACTGTAATTGCGTCATTGACATACACATCTATAGCACAAGCACAGGCCTACTACTTGCGTCAGTGACATACACATATATAGCACAGGCACAGGCCTACCACTTGCGTCAGTCACATACACATATATAGCACATGCACAGGCCTACTTATTGCGTCAGTGACATACACATATATAGCACAGGCACAGGCCTACTACTTGCGTCAGTGACATGCACATATATAGCACAGACACAGGCCTACTACTTGCGTCAGTGACATACACATATATAGCACAGGCACAGGCCTACTACTTGTGTCAGTGACATACACATATATAGCACAAGCACAGGCCGACTACTTGCGTCAGTGACATGCACATCTATAGCACAAGCACAGGCCGACTACTTGCGAAAGTGACATAAACAACTATAGCACAGGCACAGGCCTGCTATTTGCGTCAGTGACATACACATCTATAGCACAAGCACAGGCCTACTACTTGCGTCAGTGACATACACATCTATAGCACAAGCACAGGCCGACTACTTGCGTCAGTGACATAAACATCTATAGCACATACACAGGCCTACTACTTGCGTCATTGACATGCACATATATAGCACTGGCACAGGCCTAACAATTTAATTGCGTCAGTGACATGCACATCTATAGCACAAGCACAGGCCTACTACTTGCGTCAGTGTCATACACATCTATAGCACAAGCACAGGCCTACTACTTGCGTCAGTGACATGCACATCTATAGCATAAGCATAGGCCTACTACTTGTGTCAGTGACATACACATCTATAGCACAAGCACAGGCCTACTACTTGCGTCAGTGACATGCACATCTATAGCACAAACACAGGCCTTCTACTTGCGTCAGTGACATGCACACCTATAGCACCTATAGCACAAGCACATGTCTATATACTACTTCCGACCATGACGTGCACTTCTATAGTATAGTGCTACGGTTTCCGACCGTGATTTACATTTATGTTATACTATAAATTATGTTCCTTTCTTACCAACAAAACGACTCCTGAATAAATCAGCAATACATTGGCATTTCTATGTCTGCAATTGTGTGAGTTCATTTTATATCATTTGTCAATTTCCCTCGCTTTCCTCTCAACGGTTTATAGGTTTACAGACAACAAAAAGTTTACGTGGCTGGGTATATTTCACCAACAATAAGACGTATCTTGGTTGATTAATTGTGTTAGCGTTAAGTTAAGAGATGGTTTTGTTGAAACATTGTATTTGCATTCAACTCTGCACATCAATAACGTGATAACTATATTGAAACATAAGCATTTTAGATTAGCATAACAAAAAACATCTGATTTAAAAAAGAACAAGAAATCCGCGGTTTCATATGTCTCGCCTAAAGTGGGCGGGACTTAAACACTTAAACATAAGATAAATGTTGCTTAAATGAAAATGTGTAAACATTTTAATAACTAAAACCAATCGTTTACAGTTTGCCGAGATGACATTCTATATAAAAAAAAAGTAAAAAAAAAAAAAAGTAAAAAAAAATCTTCAGCTCCAAAAAGTAGGTCAAGGTCATAGATGAACTCCATGCATTCAAACAGATGCTCTCCCAAGACACAACTATGTCAAAATAGAATTTCTTGTCTTCCAAAGATTAAGATATAAACTAGGTTCAAAGCATATAGTTCATGAGAAAGTGATGTAAATGTAACAATTAAAGTTATCTGACATTTGCTTGGAGGGTGAAGGTCTCATCCATATTTGCTTTTTGAATCGTTGTGATGTACTACCCAAGAAACAACTATAAGCGAAGTTTGAATGGTCTAATGCATAAAGTTTATGAGAAAGTGACCTAAACGCAAACGTTGAAAGTAAAAAGTATTAAGTTATCTGCCCATTTCTTGGAGGGTCAAGGTCACATCCACATTTGCTTTGTCAACTTGCAATGTACGATTCAAGATACAACTATAAACACAGTTTGTAAGGTTTAGTGCATACAGTTTGTGAAAAAGTGACCTAAACGCAATAGTTGAAGGTAAAAATTATAAGGTTATCTGCCCTTTGCTTGGAGGGTCAAAGTCACTTCCACATTTGCTTTTTTACGCTGCAATGTACTAGCCAAGATACCACTATAAGCAAAGTTTAAAATGTCTAGCGCATACAGTTTGTGAGAAATTGGCATAAACGCAAAAGTTGAAGGTAAAACTTATTAAGTTATATGCCCATTGCTTGGCGGGTCAAGGTCATTTCTACATTTGCTGTGTCACATTGCAATGTACCACCCAAGATACAACTATATGCAAAGTTTGAAAAGTCTAGTGCATACAGTTTGTGAGAAAATGACCTAAACGCAAAACTTAAATGATGACGCCTTCGCCTTCGCCGTCGTCGCCGCCGCCGGAAAAGCAACACATATGTCTCTTTTTTTCTTTGAAAAGGCGAGACCAAAACTGTTCAATAGAAAATCAAATGTCAAGGGTTTGTAATTATTTTGCTAAATGTTGACCTTTGAAATTTGTTCCCACTAAAGAGTGTGTGTCTTTGTTTTTGCGAGCGGAATAATGAACCTTATAAATATGAAACAACGAATTCTAAGCCTTTTTCTTGTGTTACCTGAAGTATGTGGAGAAAAGGTAAAGATTTCTTACAAATGAACTTAAATATAGAGAGAGAAATGCATATGGTTGAAAAACTAAAACATGCTAAAAATCATACGAATGATTTACAAAAACAGAAATATTTGTTAAGTGTTGCCGTATTTAAAGCAACGTTTTGTCGGTTTCAAAAAGGCAAACAAAAAAGGAGCAAATTAAATACGATTTAAAATCAAAAATATGTTTGAAAGTAGGTATAAAAGTCGAACAGGAAATATGGCATTAACAGAACACAGTCAACCACAAACACGATAATATCAAGGAAAACAAAAAACACAAACATAAATATGGGACCACAAACATAAATATGGGACACAAACATAAATATGAGACCACACACACATAAATTTAGGACCACAAACATAAATATGGGACCACAAACATAAATATGGGACCACACATATAAATATGGTACCACTAACATACATATGAGACCCCACACAAAAATATGGGACAACAACCATAAATATGGAACCACAAACATAAATATGGGACCACAAACATAAATATGGAACCACAAACATAAATATGGGACCACAAACATACATATGAGACCACACACATAAATATGTGACCACAAACATACATATAGGACCACAAATATAAATATGGGACCACAAACATGCATATGATACCACAAATATAAATATGGGACCACAAACATAAATATGGGACCACAAATATAAATATGGGACCACAAACATGCATATGATACCACAAATATAAATATGGGACCACAAACATAAATATGGGACCACAAATATAAATATGGGACCACAAACATGCATATGGGACCACAAACATAAAAATGGGACCACAAACATAAATATGGGACCGCAAACATACATATGGGACCATAAAAATACATATGGGACCACAAACAAACATAAATATGGGACCACAAAAATACATATGGGACCACAAACATAAATATGGGACCACAAAAAAATACATATGGGGCGACAAACATAAATATGGGACCACAAACATAAATGTGGGACCATAAACAAAAATATGGGCCCACAAACATATATATGGGACCACAAACATAAAAATATGGGACCACAAATATACATATGGGACCACAAATATGGCACGACAAACATAAATATTGGACCACAAACTTACATATGGGACCACAAACATAAATATGGGACCACAAACATAAATCACAAACATAAATATGGGACCACAAACATAAATATGGGACCACTAACATACATATGGAACCAAAAACATAAATATGGGACGACAAACATAACTATGGGACCACAAACAGAAAGGTGTACCGCATTAGAACGGTCAAATACAAAAAGGTCACTCGGAGTTTAAACCATTTTCTAGGGTATACCAAGCCTCACGCTTACCCTATTGTAATAAATATTACTGATTCTACCAAGGAAAAGTGGGTGATCTGTCTCCATCACAAAACTATCGACAGTCATATATAACCTTATATATGCCGAAAACGACGTAAAACACCATTCAACCATCTAACCAACCAACCATCACAGTAAAACGGGACAGTGTAAATAAATAAATTCGCGCCATGATATATGTTCAAATAAGATCTACGTTAATTGGTTAGACAATATAGGTATAATACAAAGATGACCATGCATATATGAGTATACAATCAAAAGCCTAGAAAGCCACAAAGCAAGTACTCAATGACTTGGCAGAAGCCAGAACAACACGGGAATAAACCATTCCGTGCGCGACACATTAAGATTAACGACAAAAATGCCAGTTGACACTCATCAGGCGATTTCTTTTTTCAGCGTTTTCTTTTTTTTTTGTATTTTGTTTTTTTAACCAGTCTACCGTCCAAATTTAGCCGGACACAATCAGTTAATCACTATAACACGTGAACAAATGATGCAAGATAAACCTGTTTTTATATCAGAAACATTATAAACGGGAGAGTTTGAAGTAATTGATAACTTGCAGAAGTTTGACATGTTTAATCAGACACGGTTTTATTGCAGCATCTTTCTGGACGTGGCCGTGTCATATCTGTCATATAATGTATCATTGTACAGTACAGTTTTATCAAATATCTAAGATTACATATCGACAATATGTCTTCCGGAATGTCTAAATAACGACGGTAGTATATACAGTCACTTTACTCGACCTCACGGGATTCGTCATCAAACCACATATAACGCAGCGCCATCTAGCTAAGTCTTATTGAGAAAACTCGATAGCTTACGTGAATGGTATTTAATGTCTCGCATCGATATGTTTATTACTTCTATATCAAAGTGTGACAGTTGTAAGATAGCATTTGGAAATCATAAATAAATAGAGAAAAGTAGCAGACTCGGTTACAACGCTAAAGGTAACAATTCCGCTGAAGGCAACAACCGCCGCTAAAGGTAACAATTCCGCTAAAGGTAACAACCGTAACAACTTCGCTAAAGGTAACAATTTCAACGCTAAAGGTAACAACCTCCGATAAAGGTAATGTTGTGAACACTTGTATTACGCGCTGTATTGTACGTGACGTTGACGCGCTGTATTGTACGTGACGTTGACGAGCTGTATTGGACTTGACGTTGACGCGCTGTATTGGACTTGACGTAGATTCCGTTAAAGTCACTTCTCATGTTTGTTGTTGAGGTACGAACCGAACACAACGCTTTTTAGTAAACCACTCCCACATTTTGGTGCCGTGAACAAACCGCTTTGGAATAAGTACACAATGAACCTGCAGAAACTTAGTCTCATCGCAAAGTAACATATATAGCGACAACTTCAGAAAATTTCTCCGGAGTTGTCTTCAGAGGAAATCAGCGTTATACTCGACGTACTAACAGAGAAGGCAGCAACCATCAAGCAGCTGAATGAACAGATTCTATCTCAGACAGATGTTGCTGATTTTGAAACATAGATTATTGACAGCGAGGAATACATGCTGGATCTCGAGGAGAAAATTCGCAAAGTACGACGAGAGTTAATTTCACAGGGAACCGCCCAGGTAACAATTTATACTTCCGGTTCCGGCTTCTCCAACGATGGACGCAAAATAACAGCTCTCGATAAATCATCGCAGAATCCTTCGTAAAATCGTTCCATCTCGGCCCATCTCAGCTCAACAACATCGATAAACCGTCGGATAACATCAAGGAAGCATTCAGGTTGGCTCATTTATGTTTATCTTTATGGATTAGGTATTATTTGGGATTTTTATTTTGGACTTGGTAGGGTGCCTTGTTCCACGGAACGACCTAAAAAAATCAAAACAATCATAAATTCAATAAGCAAAAACCAAAATGCTTCGCTCATACCACCTCATATATCTGCATCAAAATTTAAACTAAAATGAAAACTGCAGATTAAACATCGAACGTAATATCTCTATCAAAAAAAGGAAAAAATCCGTGTCCATAACCGGTTCATACCGGTCTAAACTAGAAAATGTAACCTCCATCTTTACGAGTTGGCTTTGTGAGAGTGGGGACTGCACTAGATCACCTCTTACCGATACTCATTAGTGTCCTAGTGTGTGTTTCCAGGATTCTATCTGATAAGCACTGATTTCTTGTCTATATATTTTTAATAAATTCTAAATACAAATATATCGATGCCATGTCGAACACCTGCTATGTCCTGTCGGGTCGCTAATTTCTCCTATAACTAAACTACACATAGTAATATTAATATGTCCTCAGAGATTGGTAAAATACAGAAATACTTGCAGGCTAATCCTGGGAAAGGACTAGCACCGTCCACCAACAAACTTTACATTCTATCAGACAGCAAAGGGAAGTACTTAATCCCGGAAACAGTAAATAATAAATAATGAATAAACCAGATGTAATCTGGTGAAGTAAGTCGGGAAGATAATCTATCGATGGTCTACGTTTCTTGGAATCAAATATCGATCAGATATCTAAGAATAATATAGAGGCAACAGTTCTATTCTGGCACTTTACATGCGACGTGACAAACACCACAGTTCAGAAGAACTCATTGCTGCGGTAAACCCTATTCTAGAAAGATTGGTCGCCCTGAATAAAACGTATCCAAACATCCACATATGTATCCTAGAAATCCGCCCCTACATTCACTTGGGACTGGAAAAGAAACAAAGGTTAAATTGAATTGGGAAAGAATAAATGATAAAGAGTTACATATCCAAATCAAAAATGTTAATGAAGTAATAGCTTCATATAACAAACTCAACTCTCCCAAGTTCGCCTGTAATTTTGTGCACAGTCGTTAAAGGGGATCTGTAATGAGATACTCTAACAGCTCTGTACCCCTCATTGACGGGGTTCATCCTATCCCAAATGTAGCCAGGAAGTGGTTATACAAATCTTTCAATATTTCTTTGCATTAGGCAATGCCTTTTTTTCTATTTATGGACACTGGCATTGGGGCCCGTGTTATCTGCTGAGAGTGGGGACTGCCCTACCTCAAATCGAGATTTCTAACTCTGTTTGTGATAACACGAGGGCATGAACTTTAGTGATATGCCCATCTAATTAATAATCTAATTAGTATACAGGGTGGACAATGGAGTGTGGGGACTGCTCTGCCTCTGGAAGTGCCCACTTTTTGTTACTATATACTTGTAAATTTGCTGTAACGGCTATCAGTATATTAATCTCATTATAGAATATATTCTGTAATCATGGCATCAGGTTTTAGTATGCGGGGCTACTCCTGTGCTACTCAGTTGTTGGAGTGTATAGATGATTGGTCGGAAGCAATCGACAATGGGGAAGAAGTAAATGTCATCTATCTGGACTCCAAAGCGGCTTTTGGCAAAGTCCCCTATAAAAGTTTACTTAATAAAGTCAAAGCCAAGGGAATTTCAGGCAAACTTTATGACTGGATAGAAGATTGTTTAACTACAAACATGCATATGATACCACAAATATAAATATGGGACCACAAACATAAATATGGGACCACACATATAAATATGGGACCACAAACATGCATATGGGACCACAAACATAAATATAGGACCTCAGACATACATATGGGGCGACAAACATAAATATGGGACCACAAACATAAATGTGGGACCACAAACAAAAATATGGGTAGAATAATAGAAAACAAAGGGTAGTGGTAAATGACAGAAATCAAGACTCATGGATGCCACTAGCGGAGATCCTCAGGGCATGTTCTAGGGCCCGTATTGTTCCTGATATATATCAATGACCTCCCTGAAGCCATATCCTGCACCACGTATTGTTCCTGATATATATCAATGACCTCCCTGAAGCCATATCCTGCACCACTAAATTGTTTGCAGATGATGCAAAGTATACACATTCTTAGTGACCCAAATAATACACTGAATTTACACGATAACATATTCAATGCGTGTGAGTGGGCTAAAAAATGGCAAACCGTATTTAATGCCAAAAAATGTAAACACCTTCACATCGGAAACAATGATGATGAAAACAATGTGTATTTTATCAAAGTAAATAAAATTGAAAATGTGTATTTTATCAAGTAAATAAAATTGAACAAAATACTAAGGTATCACAGGAAAAATACCTAGGGGTTAAGTTTTCTAACCATATAAGTGGGAAGGTCTCTAAGGCCAATAGGAACTGCTTATATACATCTCTTGTTAGACCTCACCTGGAATACGCCACAGTTTTCTGGTCTCCATATCTCAAAAAAGACATTATCACTATAGAAAATGTCTCTAAAAGAGCTACCAGAATGGTGGGTAACCTCAGCAATTTTCCATACCATACAAGACTTACTATGTTAGGACTAACAACCCTTGAGTATAGAAGAGAGCGATCCGACGTGATTCATCGATGTAGTAAACAAAAATAAACTATTCACTATGGCCCCTAAAATTCGCACTAGGGGAAATTCAAAGCAAGAGTTGATATTAGGAGGAAATACTTTGCTTACATAGTGGTAGAATCTTGGAACAAAATACTTAACACAGTAATTGAGGCACCCACCATAAATTCATTCAAAAGTAGGCTTAACAAACATTGAGCTAAACATCCTTCCAAATTCAGGCCAAACAACTAAAAAAAATAAAATAATAATACAACTTAAAAGGACAAATGTGAAACCGGAAGTCACGAGTCTAACGACCATTACCTGACAAAAAAAAATCAAAACGGGCCTAAGAAACCGACGGTTTAACATTGGCCTCGAGTATACAGAGCCTATAGATACACCAGTTTCCCATGATATAAATCAGCATAGTATTCAGAGACAAGTAAGTTGACAGACGCAGCCGTCGGCAACATCCACAATGTCACAGCAGCGGCTTCCGAAACTGACCCTACCCATCGTCAAAGGTAACATTCTACCCTTGCAGACGTTTTGGGATTCATTTGAATCAAGTATTCACGTAAACCCCATTACCTGATTAGAGAAGTTCAGCTACTTGAAGTCAGTTTTGGAGGACGCCGCTGCCCGTGCCATAGACGGTTTTCAAATTACCAAAGCTAACTACACAAAAGCGGTGGATCTTCTACGGGAGCGCTTTGGTCAGCCGCACAAGATTGTGAGTGCGTACATGCAGGCATTGTTGGATTTACCAAGCCTAACTACAAACATCCATAGTTTACGTACCTTCTGTGACAAGCTGGAATCATACATCAGGGGACTGGAATCACTAGGACATTGCCAGGACTCTTACGGCAATTTGCTGTTTCCGGTTATCTTCGAGAAACTTCCGGCGGAGATCAGAAGTAACATGACGTGTGACCATGGTGACAGCAACTGGCAGCTACCGACCCTGACAGAAGCACTGAAGAAGGAGATCAGCATCATGGAAGCAGGCCGGAAGTGCACGACGCCACCGCTTCATTCTTCGCTGGTTCCAGGCCAAACCAAAGGTACCCAACAACAAGCAATCAAGTACAAACCACAGACCACAGAGCAAGGTATGCCCGTTTTGCAGCGGACCTCACCAAGCCAACGAGTGTAGGCAGGTTACTTCAGTAACTTCTCGCGTTGAAATTGTAAATCAGAAACATATATGTTTTAATTGTCTCGGAAATCATCAGATTTCGTCTTGCCGCTCCAACTTCCGTTGCCGCCATTGCCGACGGAAACACCAATCCATCATTTGTGACCGCCAATCCGCACAATCTACGCCAGATGCAAGAGTTACTACTACTACTACCTCCGAGTCCGTTACTTCCGGTGCCACAGGTCATTCCGCCATATTGCATTCTACAACACAGCCGAGGCCGAACGTGCTACTGAAGACTGCCGTTGCCCAGGTATGCTCCGACAGATGCTGTGCCGACGCCAACACACTATTCGACGAAGGAGCCCAGAGATCGTTCATAACTAAGAGTATGGTAGACATATTGCAACTAGAACGAACCGGAACTGACGTCGTCCATCCTACGACATTTGGAGCCACCACACAGAACTTGAGGCAAATCGACACTGCTAATATTGACCTTTCCACGGACAACGGAGAGAAAATTCCAATCAATGTCCTTGTAGTTTCTACAATTGATGTACCCCTGCACAACAGGCAACGTTCTGTGACGTCACTTTCATATCTCCGTGGCTTGAAGCTCGATCATCCAGTTACAGACGACGAGTCATTTGAGATTTCTCTACCTGTTGGTGCCGATAAATACTGTAAAATTGTTCAGAACCATGTCATTAGAGGCGACGGACTCACAGCAGTCAAGTCGGAGATTGGCTACCTATTTTCCGGCCCACTTCCGGTGATATCCCATCACTCGTCAATGAACTGCATCATGAACATTATCTCGTCACCACCAGAGACGCGTGATATAGAGAGATTTTGGAACCTGGAGTCACTGGGAATCAACCCCACCACAGAAGAGAGTTCTACTTCCGGTTTCCTTGAGAAGTACCAAGAGACGTCCATTGCATTCAAAGATGGTCGATATTCAGCCATGTTACCATGGAGACAGGATCATCCACCTCTACCTGACAATTACAATATCACCCGACGACGAACAGAGAACACTATTCTTCGGCTACGCCAGGAACCGACACTGCTACAGAAATATGGCTACATCATTGCTGATCAGGGGGTTTATAGAGAAGGTGCATGATGACAACACTACTCAGAGCGTTCACTACATACCACATCATGGCGTGAAGAAAGACTCTGCATATAGTTTTTGTATAGTTTACGACTGCAGCTTCGCCAGAAACGTGATTCGCCGAGCTTGAACGATTGTTTACAATCAACACCGCCAAAGCTGAACGACTTAACAATTATTCTTATGCGATTTAGACTAAATATGCAGTTTCAACCGACATAGAAAATGCATTTTTACACGTACAACTTGACGAGAAAGATCGCGACTTCACGAGATTCCTGTGACTGAGTGATCCAAGAAACCCAGCCAGTGAACTGACGACTTACCGGTTCAAGGTCTTATTTGGAGCGACATGTTCCCCATTCATATTGAATGCCACGTTTCTGAAACACCTATAGATGACAACGATTCAGTATGGGTAAGTGAAATCCTGAGGAGAGATTTGTATGTTGATAACATACTATCCAGTTTTACTGATGAAGCAGACGTTCTCGCTTACTTCCGGGATACACGTGACCTGATGTCGTGTGCTGGGTTCAACATGCGTTCGTGGAACTTCAACAGTTGCCGTCTACGCACCCTAGCCGCTAAAGAAGATGTCCTCGATGCCGACAAGTTCACTAAATTCCTTGGTTTGCTATGGAATGCAGAAACCAACGAGTTGTTTCTACTACAAAGACCTATACCCAGAACTGGTGACTTCCCCAAACGAGAAATTCTCCGACAGACGTCAAGGTTGTAGGATCCGCTGGGACTCCTCAGCCCGGTCACAGTTCGAGCAAAGATCTTAATGCAAGACATCTGGCAACAAAAATTCGACTGGGATGTACCACTTCCGATGTACCAACAACGATGGCGGGAACTTGCAGACGACTTGAACGACACGTCTTCATATAGATTTCAGAGACACTACTTCCGACAAACGACATTTGTAGTGCAACAGACGAATCAGTTCTCCACGTATTTGCTGACGCAAGTGTCCGAGCATGCCGCCCTACAGATAACTTGTACACGGACAACACCTCTGCATTATTATGGCAAAGACCCGCGTGGCTCCACTGAAGGAACTTACACTACTCAGATTGGAACTGATGGCCGCCGTCCTGCCAGACATGTAAAACAGTCCATCAGTGTGAAAACTGTTGCAAACCGAGTGAAGGAAATACATGACTTGACGGAGAAGCGGAAGTGGAGATACTGCCCTACAGCCAAAATCCCGTTGACCTACTTACACGTGGAATCACTTCATCGCGGTTCAAGTAAAGAAATCTTTGGATGAGAGCACCTGATTGGCTAAATGATAGTTTCAAGTGGCCATATTAGGAGTTCAACGATGTCTCAACGCTTACAACGATGACTGAAGATTACCAAGAACACCACCCGTATGTCCCACCCACTACTACACAGCCGACATTCATATCGGGAATTCACAACGTACTTCACATCCAGAGGTTCAGCCGGTACTGGAAGCTGCTCAGAGTTACTGCATACGTACTGAGATTCATATACAACTGCAAAAATGGCAGAACATCATCAAGACTCGAACATCTGACCGTACAGGAACTACACGTTGCAGAGAAGATGTGGCTCCGTAGCTGCCAAACCACAACATACCATGACGAGATTGAGAGCATGAAGTTCAACGGAAGACGCTTACCACTTGTCAAGCAGCTCAGGTTGTTTATTGATGACCGTGGGGACATTCACTGTGACGAGAGAATTCACAATGCACCACTTGATGAGTTAGCGAAATTGTCAGACAGGTCTCTACCTTCAAGACATCCCTTAACTACATGCCGGAGTGAGTTCTACCGTCACACATATATGCCAGAAGTACTGGACTCCTACTATACGACGGTATGTCCAGTCTGTACTCCGGAAGTGCGTCATTAGCCGGAAAACCAGTTGCAGCCCATATCCTGCTTCCGATCCACCACCCCTGCCAAAGAACAGAGTAGAGGACGCTGTACCGTTCACCGTCACTGGAGTCGACTTCACCGGGGCCCTCTACATACGGAATAGAACCTGTAGTGAAACGAAGGTATACATCTGCCTGTTTACTTGTGCATCAACCAGAGCAGTTCATCTTGAAGTTGTACCTGATATGTCCGAAGAATCCTTCATGCTGGCGTTCAGACTATTTTCCAGCCGGAAGTCATTACTGCGAACATGATATCGGACAACGCAACGACGTTCAACGCTGCTTCAAACCAACTTCGACTACTGTTCCAGTCAACGATAATTCGAGAAGCACTCAGTTACCATGGTACCCAGTGGCAGTTCATACTGAAATTAGCTCCGTGGTTTGATGACTGGTGGGAACGTCTGATCGGTCTAACGAAGACTACAATAAAAAAGATATTAGGACGAGCTTTCGTCAGCTAAGAGACATTGCAGACAGTCCTGAAAGGAAATCAAAGCAATCATGAACGATCAACCGCTAACGTACGTCACTTCCGATGCAGGTGATCCAGAACCTCTTACACCAGCACATCTACCTTATGGGCGCAGAGTAAACAGTCTCCCATACAGAGATGTTCCGGACGCTGCTACTCCAGATCTGTACGGCCGCTCAGACGTCACGAAACGCACCAGAGCCCAGGCGTGGTTGATCAGCCATTTCCTGGAGCGCTGGAAACGGGAGTACCTCAAAAATCTACGAGAGCACCATCAGACGACCGGTAACAATCAGCAGATGATCAAATTCGGTGACGTCGTCCAATGTATGTAACACCGAGACTACGCTGAAAGGTTGGGGTTGTTACAGAGCTTATCACCGGGAACAGCCATGATCCGCACTACCATTGGACTTAAATCAAGACTACTTGTGAAACTATATCCATTGGAAGTGATATGAGAGACATTCAGTGACTGTTTCAGTGATTTAAAGGACTGTATTAACTTTTCGAGGCCCGGAGAATATTATGAACACTTATATTACGCGCTGTATTGGACGTGACGTAGATTCCGTTAACGTCACTTCTCATGTCTTTTGTTGATCAGTGATAATAAAGGTACGAACCGAACACAACGCTTTTAGTAAACAACTCCCACAGGTAACAAGGCTAACGCTAAAGGTAACAACTTTTTTCAACATCTACAATTTCAATGAAAATTGAGTAAACGGGTTCTTTTTAGTTACTATGGTACTTGTGGCGCAAGCACTGTTACCCTTAGCGGTAGTGGTAATTTAAGATGCAAGATCCTTCACGTCCTTTGCACGATATCAAACCCATTATCCATTCCTTGATCGCGTAGTCCTGGTACTGAAAAAAGGAAAAGTTAAAAGCTAACACAAAAATTACAGCAACTTAAAATTTACCACACACTTTAAAATGATATGCAATCTTCCAGGACCTAGTTTGATGTTTGAACAATAAAACAATTTGTAAAATAATAAATCATTGTTTATTAATCAACCTTATGAGTTAATTGAATTTGCTCCGCGTTGAAAAATATTCTTGTTAGAGATATGTTTCAGTACAGCTTGATAAATGACCGTTATCAATCTTAATTGTGTATTGGTTTGTATCCCAAAAGTGTAAATAGTTTTAGATCGAATAAAATAAAGCAACTAGTTAAAGCTGCATTGTTAAGAGTATAAAAGCAGATAATTTTATAAAACTAGCATTTCAGGTCCACAGACAACCAAAAACACGCATAAAGACAAACACCAATAACAAGGACAAACAGAATGCAAGATATATGACATACATATAAAGGGTTGACAATAGGGCTGCCGCCTTGGAACGGTCAATGGGAAAAAAATGCCACTTGGAGTTTAAACCAGGTGCGAGGATGCACCAAACCTCACTTTTACCCTGATGTAATCCCAATAAAACAGGACAGTGTAAATAACGAATACCCCATCAGGTAATATCCTCTAAATAACTAGGCATCATGATGATATCATGTGTATATGAATATAAAAAAAGAGGCCCAAGAGGGCCTGTGGACGCTCTACTTGCAAACATGGCTCTTATAACATCAATGAAGCGAGTGACTGCCATTCACGTTTTTTTGAAAGTTTCGGACGAAAAACAGCTTTTTGACCAAATCAAGGGCTATAACTAAAGAATCTGGTAAAGTTTGGTAAAGATCAGATGAAAAATGAAGGCCCTACCGTATTAACGAGGCAAAATATAGCATTTTTAACTAAATCAAGAGCCATAACTCCTCTGTTACTGGTCCGACTTAACAAATTAAATAAAAGAAAAATAATAATTTAAAAAAAATAATTAAAAATAAATAAAAATAATAATTAAAAATAGAAAAAAGAAAATAAAAATTAAAAAAAAAGAACAAAAATAAAAAATAAATAAAAATAAATTTAAAAAAAAAGAAAGTCATAAAATCTGGTAAAGTTTGGCAAAGATCAGATGCAAAATGAAGGCCCTATTGTATGACGAGGCAAATTATAGCATTTTTAACAAAATCAAGGGCCATAACTCCGCTGTTACTGGTTCGATCTGGCTGGTTTTCGAACTTGACCCAGCTTTTATTGACATTAACAGTCTGATAAAGGTTGGTAAAGATCGGATGAAAAATGAAGGCCCTATCGTCTTAACGAGGCAAATTATGGCATTTTTAACTAAATCGAGGGCCATTACTCCGCTGTTACTGGTCCGATATAAATGGTTTTCGAACTTGTCCGACCTTTCATTGATATTAACAATCTGATAAAGTTTGGTAAAGATCGGTTGAACAATGAAGCCCCTATCGTATTAACGAGGCAAAATATAGCATTTTGAACTAAATCAAGGGCCATAACTCCGCTCTTACTGGTTCGATATGAATATTTTTCGAACTTATCCGGGCTTTCATTAATATTAACAATCTGATAAAGTTTGGTAAAGATCGGATGAACAATGAAGCCCCTATCGTATTAACGAGGCAAAATATAGGATTTTGAACTAAATCAAGGCCTATAACTCCGCTGTTACTTGTCCGATATGAATGGTTTTCGAACTTGTCCGAGCTTTCATTAATATTAACAATCTGATAAAGTTTGGTAAAGATCGGATGAACAATGAAGCCCCTATCGTATTAACGAGGCAAAATATAGGATTTTGAACTAAATCAAGGGCTATAACTCCGCTGTTACTTGTCCGATATGAATGGTTTTCGAACTTGTCCGAGCTTTCATTAATATTAACAATCTGATAACGTTTGGTAAAGATCGGATGAAAAATGAAGGCCCTATCGTCTTAACGAGGCAAAATATAGCCTTTTTAACTAAATCAAGGGGCATAACTCCGCTGTTACTGGTCCGATATGAATAGTTTTCAAATCAGTCCGAGCTTTCATTGATATTACCAATCTGATAAAGTTCGGTAAAGATCGGATGAACAATGGAGCCCCTATCGTCTTAACGAGGCAAAATATAGCATTTTAATTAAATCAAGGGCCATAACTCCGCTGTTACTGGTTCGATATGGCTGGTTTTCGAACTTGTTGAAGCTGTCAACAACAATAACAATCTGATAAAGTTTGGTAAAGATCGGATGAACAATGAAGCCCCTATCGTCTTAACGAGGCAAAATATAGCATATTTAACGAAATCAAGGGCCATAACTCCGCTGTTACTAATTTGATATGGCTGGTTTTCAAACTCGTCTGAGCTTTCATTGATATTAACAATGTGGTAAAGTTTGGTAAAGATAGGATGAAAAATGAAGGCCCTATCGTCTTAACGAGGCAAAATATAGCATTTTTAACTAAATCAAGGGCCATAACTCCGCTGTTACTAATTTGATATGGCTGTTTTTCGAACTCGTCTGAGCTTTCATTGATATTAACAATGTGGTAAAGTTTGGTAAAGATAGGATGAAAAATGAAGGCCCTATCGTCTTAACGAGGCAAAATATAGCAATGTAGCGTTTTTAACTAAATCAAGGGCCATAACTCCGCTGTTACTGGGGTCCTATCTAGCTGGTTTTCGAACTTGTCCGAGCTTTCATTAATATTAACAACCTGTTAAAGTTTGGTAAAGATCGGATGAAAAATAAATGCTCTATCGTCTTAACGAGGCAAAATATAGCAATACAGCATTTTTAACTAAATCAAAGGCCATAACTCCGCTGATACTGGTCCGATCTGGCTGGTTTTCGAACTTGTCCGAACTTTCATTGATATTAACAACCTGTTAAAGTTTGGTAAAGATCGGATGAAAAATGAAGGCCCTATCGTCTTAACGAGACAAAAGTTAACGACGGACGGACGACGGACGGACGGACGACGGACAACTCGCCATCCCATAAGCTCTGCTGGCCCTTGGCCAGTAGAACTAAAAATAAAGGCCCTATCTTCTTAACGAGGCGAAATATAGCAATATAGCATTTTTAACTAAATCAAAGGTCATTACTCCGCTGTTACTGGTCTGATCTGGCTGGTTTTCGAATTTATACGAGCTTTCATTGATATTAACAACCTGTTAAAGTTTGGTAAATATCGAATGAAAAATGAAGGCCCTATCGTCTTAACGAGACAAAAGTTAACGACGGACGGACGGACGGACGGACGGACGGACGACGGACAACTCACCATCCCATAAGCTCTTCTGGCCCTTGGCCAGTAGAGCTAAAGCCCTTGGCCAGTAGAGCTAAAAAACTAGAAGCCACACTTGGCAGAAGCCAGAGTAACACGAGATATAAACCATTAAGGATACGACAAGACAAGATTGGCGACAAACATCAAACGTTACCGTCCCCTCATGATTTAGATAGACGTCATCATAGGGTCCACACTCTGTTCGGTCATCGCACACTCAAATAGGAAAGCAAAGTGGCGAACTGTAAATGGATCAACCACTAAACTCGCAGTGCTATGCAAAATGATAGGGTCATAACCTCGTTTGAAAAACTGTTAACACGTTTAATTCTTACGGATGGCGGGAAGTGTACAGTACTGGTTCTACCCATGTAAAGTGGGTGGTCTACCTTCACCACAGAAAAATCGACAGTCATGTATAACCTTACATGTGTTGAACATGACGTAAAACACTATACATACCAACAAACAAACCAGCGCTTAATAAAGATTGTATGAAAGTCGTATCAGATACCAAACACACCTGAGGTCACACGTTTCTACAAGCAGGCAAAGGTGATGCCAAGTTTCTTTCGTAGAAGCAGTTAGAATAACTAAATTGGAGACGACGTAATTGACACAACTTTAACCGCTGCCTCGTAACAAAAATACTTAAGAGTACTTGGAAATATGGAACACAGTCAAGATTACCCCAAATGGGTGATATCGAATTGTGAAGCCAGTAGCGGGTGGAAACAGAATGTCGTATTAGTCTAGGCCCTCGGCAGCATCACTTTACCCAGCGAAAACTACACGGAAGAAACAACATATACTGGACACCACTAACGAAACGACAAATCAAACTCTATGCAGATACAACCATGCAATCGTAAGGAAAGGTATTTACTCAAATGTGCCCGGTCAAGGGATTCTCAATGGCCATTGGCGGAAGGACTTCGAATTATCAGTATTGGGATATCACCTTCCAAATTGCAAGTGCAGAAAAGGTAGGCTGAGTAACATTGTACTCAGCGTAAAGTGGTACTAAAAATAAAGTGGGATTTAAAATAAAGCGGTATTTAAAATAAAGTTGTATTTAAAATAAAGTGTATTTAAAATAAAACGGTATTTAAAATAAATCGGTATTTAAAATTAAAGTGGTATTTAAAATAAAGCGGTATTTAAAATAAAGTAATATTTAAAATTAAAGTGGTATTTAAAATAAAGCGGTATTTAAAGTGAACATACTTAAGGAAATCCAAAATGGATGGGGTATGGTTAATTGAAATATTCATCCAAATGCATATTATAGGCATGAACAATGTCAATTACATAATAGATGAAAGTAATTCAACACTATTGATGTGAGCATAATAAGTATTTGGCAGAAGTAGTGCCCTTTATATTCGAACAATTTAGTACAATTTTACTCGAAAATGTTTTTTTTTTTTATATTAAATAAATTTGTTCCTAGAATTGTCCATTTATCTAAAAATGGCACACGAGACATCATTGCTAAATTTAATACGGCATGTTATCACATCATCCAAATTTCAAAGTCAATCATTGTAAAAAAACAAGCTATTCTTTCAATGGCATGTACTTTCAAAATAATCTCAATGCTATAGTATGGTGGAACTGACGGGTTTTAATTGTCAAACTATTATAAATGGCAACTATGTTTTAGGATGTATTAAACACAACTGAGTGACTGTTATGATGTATTAAACACAACTGAGTGACTGTTATGATGTATTAAACACAATTAAACACAACTGAGTGACTGTTATGATGTATTAAACACAACTGAGTGACTGTTATGATGTATTAAACACAACTGAGTGACTGTTATGATGTATTAAACACAACTGAGTGACTGTTATGGATAAAACAAGAATAACTTATTATATTCGAATAAAAACAGCACAAACAAAATAATAACATGTGAATACGATCAAATGACCAGTGTATCTGAATGTTTCACCATTCCTTTACAATTCACGTGCATGCTTTTCATGTGTATCATATGTGTGTGTCGAAGGCACACGGCATATAAAGAATGTCTTCATTTTTAACAATGGTGTACTTCGAATTGTCGATGATGTGATAACATGGCTTATATTGTATAGTACAGTGCGGACCTACGATGCCATTGCGTTCGGACGCTGTGGTTTCTATACTGAAAGGAAAAAGAAACGCAGGGTGCGTATTTCCGCTATATATTGCATATTCTTCACACTTAATTCCATACAATATATTCCAAGGAATTCCCAAGATGTTTTGTAAAAAAAAAAGTGCAGTTAGTTAGAGAAAGAACAGAACTGTGATGTTGTAGACGTTTGAATCACAGTACACGTTGTAACAAGAAATTCATAAATGCTGAAGTTCCTCTTTGAAAAAGTGAGCCAGTTCAGTAACGTATTTAATGTTAAGTGACTGCAACATTTAAAGTCTAAGTTTGCTCACCTGCTTGAGCCAAATGCGCATTCTGACGATAATGACACTTTAAAGGGGTAACCATTGGTGTGTTCAGTGCTGTTTAAACCTTCTTTCTAAAAGGACAGGCCTAATGTCACCCTGTACCATTCGATTAGCAGTAGCATATTAAACATACAATATATAGCGGAAATACGCACTCTGCGTTTCTTTTTCCTTTCAGTATATATGACCCTGTATCTCATTTTTACTTTATTTAGAAATGATGTCTCGAGTACCATTTTTAGATAAATTGACAATTATATGGACCAATTTATTTAACATAAAAAACAAAACATCTTCGAGTAAAATTGTACTAAACATTTCGAATATAAAGGGCACTATTTCTGCCAAATAAATATTGTCTCTGATATTATGTTCACATCAATAGTGTTGAATTACTGTCATCTATTATATCATTGATATTGTTCATGCCTATAATATGCATTTGGATGAAAGTTTCAATTAACCAAAACCTATCCATTTTAGATTTTATTTTCAAAGATGGCTGACAGATAGTCCTTAAACATATCGACATAAAAAGTAGCACAATAAGTAGACTAAAGCAAGAATATTAGTAAAACCAACCTCCAACACTTTTTCTTCCACTGGGTTGATAGCAAACGAGTAACCACGTGATCACCCATGTGACCTCTTTGGATATATCCCCGAAGGCGTTTTGCGGTTAACGGGGTATGAACTGTTCGGAAGTTTGGATCGATAGTGGTCAATTAATTTACATTTTGCCATTATAACGTTGTTTAATATGATTACAAGGTCGTGATTATCAAACTAACGAGACAATAAAATATACTTTTTTTTATCAAGAATTCATTCAAGAATGGCCCCTAGTATCATTCCGTGGAAGCAACGATTATGAGTGTTTTATCGATATGTACAGTGTACTGCGCGATAGGGCTCCGTGGTCTCCAAGAAATTTGAGGATGTCCAAACTAGATTTCTATTACCAGATTAGCTCCAGGCAGGCTTGATCATTACGACGGGAAATAGGTTTTGGTTGAGAGAATATGATCAGACATCGAGATTGATTTCAGTTTTTGAGTTGAGAATTAGATGAAGAATATCTCATCCATTACATGCTCGTGCATAGGGAATGACATACAAGATACAAACGTTTTATTTTACCTCGGCATAATAAATAACAGACACATTAGTTGAAAGGCTTTCAACTGATCAGGTTATGTTATGCTGCATGGTTGTGCTGCATCTTGTATTATCAAATGTATTTTTGAAGTCTAATATGAAATATTCAGAAAAAAAACCTGTAATAGTATTTCTTTTATCTGACCATTCACCTTCATCCCTGCCCATAAGTTATGACCCATTGGTCAAATATTAAAATCCGTCAGATATGTGCTGCATCTTTTAATGTCAAAGTTTGGTGTGAAAGAAAAATGACACTGTAATAGTAATTTATTGTATTTGACCTTTGACCTTCAATTCAATTCAATTCATCTTTATTTATTAATTACTCAGTTTCACACAGGTGAAATGCATAAGTATATACAATTTACAACAAGTAGTTTTCAAATAGTCACAAATGGCAAATCATACATAAGCATACACAATCAACGATCACACACGTTTTGCAGGAGAACACTATTTAAACAGCTAATATCAATTTGTTAATTAGGTTGCATTGAATAATAAATTAAATGAGAATGTAATATAAATACTGCATATCATTATTATTATTATTTTTTATTTTTTTTTTATTTTTTTTATTATTATTTTTTTATTTTTTTTTATTTTTTATTAAATGTTCATTTGGGACGAAACATAAAAGGACGAATGTATTGAATAATGAGTAAGTACAATACATTTTCCAATATGGACGTGAAACATGTTGTTTACAGAAATCGAACCTATTTAATCTTTTATAGAACGTTTATGAATTAAGATAAAGTAGTTTATGCGTAAGGAAAGGGTGCTATCTCTAGTCCCGTTCTCTATTAAAATAAGCATGTATGATGACAATATACATTTAGTTGTAGTTTACAATTTTTAGTGTACTGGATTGTCTGACATGTATATTTTCTATTTTTAGACAATTATTGGAAATTTGGTTTGTTGTGTATTAAGGCTATTAACTGTAAGTATACCGTATACTTGCTTCTTCTAAATATAACAATGGACACACAATTTATAAATAGAGTAGTCATATTTCAAAATTTAACAGTTAAATAATAATTGAATTGAATCTTGATTTAGAAGACCATTTTTTTTGGTAATAGCTTAAAAAGTTTATGTCGCTGAAACTTTATTCGGATAGCGTCTTATTTTTTTAAGAAAATAGTTTTCGTCAAGGACAGTCAAAAGTAACACCATTTACTTTTGAAGGACAGTATTTGTTGTGTACATGTGTTGTCAAAATAAACAACCATTACATACTGAATGGTACAATATAGGCTTGCATCCAACTCTCATACTTCTTACAAATATTATGCTTTACATTCTACACAAATATTTACATCAACATATTTACATTTGTTTGTTAGCCGTAACCTTTATGACTTCCAATAAGTATGAGTCTTACCGAAACGAAAAATAAGAACTCATAAAGGACAGTTCATGTAGTAAAGCTTTAAGATTGAGTTTCATTCTAGTATAATAATGGTAACCATACTAGAAACAGAAAAAGAAAAAAGTTATTATTAATATTTAATTTATGTATTCATTTTTATTATTGTTTTTAATAATATTTTTAAGCCATATTTATAGTTTTAACTATTTGCTCTATAAAGTAGCTTAGCCTTTTAAGTTCCTGTACATTTTCAGTTGAGAGTAACTGTTGAAATGTTAACATATTTGGCCTTGTATAATAGTACCTTTGGATATATTTTTTTCTAATATCTTCAAATTTTGAGCATTTTAATAGGTAGTGAAACTCATCACCAATATCATTACAATGAGGGCACTTTCTTTCGTTATTCGGGATGGATCTCCAACGGCCAACTTCGATTGGTAGCTTATGATTTCTCGTTAGAAACCTGATGAGTAGTTTACAGTAAAAGGTTGGTAACATTTTAATATAGATGCTTTGTTTAAATTCTGTTTTAAATAATTTATAAATATTGGTGTTAGATGTTCTATCTATTTCTGAATGCCAGTTTTGAATAAATATATCTTTCAACTTTTGGTAGGATGATTTAATTAACCATTTTGCATTTGAAAAACTCTGGCTATACCAGATTCCAGAGTAACCCGAAGTACATAGTATGTTTTTAATATTGTCTATCCAAGGGGACTTTATCTTTCTTTTTGATACCAGTTCTTGTATCAGCATATACATTTTTGAAGAGATATTTTGTTGCACATTATTATTCGCTTCACTTGAATTGTTGATCAGTTTTGTCCAGTATGAAATGGTTTTATTTTGTATGTCAACTGATATGGGTGTTATGCCTACTTCCCCATAAACCATATATGTAGGGGTAGACTTCTTTAGGTTAAAAATGTATTTTAAGAATTTCAACTGTATTCTTTTTATAATATCTAGGTTTCCAAAACCCCATATTTCACTACCATAAAGTAAGATTGGTTTGACAGTTTTGTTAAACAGATCAATTTGCATATCATATGGGAGTGACAAATATCTAATTTTCCTCAGTAAAGAGAATAATGCTTTATTTGCCTGTTCAGCAATATATTTTTTGGTCTTTAAAAAAGATCCGCTTCTTGAGAAGTATATTCCAAGATATTTATAATGGTCTACTCTTTCCACTACATCATTTCCTATATTAAAATTTCTGAATTGTCTTAAATTACCTTTACTAAAAATAACTATTTTTGTTTTTTCCACATTAATTTTTAATTTCCAAGTATCACAATATTCTTTAAAATTGTTAAGTGCTATCTGAAAGTCATTTTCGTTTTCACTAAACAATACAGTATCATCTGCATAAAGCAGAATAAATAATTTGAGGTACATATTGGCTTGATCTATATCGGTTTCTCTTGTGACACCATTTACATTTCGGTTATTTAAAAACAGTTCTAGATCATTTAAAAAAATACTGAATAGAAAAGGTGACATGTTTTCGCCTTGACGAACACCATTTAGACATTCGAAAAAGTCAGAACTACCATCTTTTGTGACAACTTTTGACTTAATGTTATTGTAAAGGTTATATATGATATTAAAGCATTTGCCATTTATATTTTCATTCTGCAGTTTTCTCCACAGACCTATTCTCCAAACAGAATCAAAGGCTTGTTTGAAGTCGATGAAACAACAAAATAACTTCTTCTTATCAGAATGGACGAGGTCAATGAGACTTTTAAGAATAAATAAATTGTCAGCTGTCGAGTGTTTTTTTCTAAAGCCAGCTTGAACTCCACTTATAAGGTTAGATTTTTCTGCATATAAATTTAATCTTGTGTTAAGTATATAAGTAAATAATTTTCCAAAACAACTAAGTAATGAAATAGGGCGATAGTTTTCTGGACGAGTTATGTTTCCTTTGTTTTTGTAAATGGGTTTGATAATGCCAATGGTCCAGTTTTCAGGTATTATACCTGTGTTAAAAATATGGTTAAACAATTTCACATAAATGGGTAGCATAGCATTAATAGAGGCTTTCATTTGTTCATTTACAATGTTATCTGTGCCTGGTGATTTGTTATTTTTCAGATGTTTGATAGCTGTCTTAACCTCTTGTTCAGTTATAGGGCCATTTATTTCTTGATTTATCAGGTCTTCTGATAAATTATTATTTATGTGTATAAAATCTTCATGGTGAGTATTTTCTTCAGTCTGTGTTTCATTAATCTCTTTAAAATAAGTATATAAATCTTTGAGAGGGGCCATTTGGTCACTTTCTTTAGGTTTTACATTTATTATTTTCCAATATTGTTTGGGTTTGGCATTTTTTAATGATTTAAGTTTTTCAACCCTATTTTCGTTAAATTTTCTGTGTGTTTTTCTTAAAACATTCTTATACTGTTTACTAATGTCTTTTAAAATTGTTTTATAGAATTGTGTTTTGTTTTTATTGTATGCTTGTCTTGCTTTATTATATATGTTTCTTATTTGCATACACTCTTTATTGAACCAGGGTTGTTTAAATGAAGATTTTTTACGTTCCCTGTGTTGTATTGTACCAAATGTTTCAAATGAACATTTCTCAAACATACAGCTTATATCATTTACAATTATATTTACATCTTCTTCATTTGTAATATTTTGCTCTATAAGAGTATCTAATTTAGTTTCTATTTCAATAATTTTCAGAATATCTAGATTTTCAGTAAAATTAATTGACTTTTCACAATCCCATAGTTTAGTTGTATCATTTTTTATTTTTTTACCAGTTTTATTGATTTGTTTTACAGGTGTTGCTTGTAGTGTTAAAGACAATGGGCAGTGTACATCTGAATAGAGACTGCAGAAGTCGTTTACCTTAAGGTCAACAATATTTTGGAATACTGATGAGGTAGAGATAAAATAATCAACTGTACTTGCATTGTTACAGGTAAGTTTAGTATTATTGTAATCAGCCCCTATACGGCCATTTAAAATAAATAGATTGTTATTTTTACAAAAATCTATCATTTGATAGCCATAGGCATTATTATTGGTATCAATAATGTTTCTGTCTAACGGTATATGGTACTTATAAAAATTGTTAAAAATTAATTCGTCTTCTAATTGGACCTGGTCTAAGTCATACAACTCGGATATAAAGTTATCTAACTGTACATAGTCTGATAAATTACTAACTCTGGAATTATAATCTCCAAATAACAATATGTTGGAGTTATTTTCGCAATACCTGAATATTTCTGCTTGTAATTCTGAATAAGGATCTTCATGTCGGTATTTAGAACCCGACGGTGGTATATATATAATTCCACATTTAAGGTCTTCATTGTTAGACATTTTCATTATCTTACTGGAGATTGTAAAAAATTGTACTAGTTTACAGTTAGTATTTGTATCAATAGTTACATAAGGGGTTAATTTATTTTTTATGAATAAAGCAATTCCTCCTGAACGATAACGAGATAATTTGTTTCTATTAAATATGTGGGTTTTAAACCCATCAATGTGTATAGTGTCTGTTAAATCAGTCTTGGTTTCCTGTAAACCAATAATGTCATATTCATTTATAAACGACACAAATTCCGGACATCTAAGTCTCGACTCTAATCCACATACATTTAAGCTTAAAATCTTAAGTTCGTATTCTGGTGAACAATCAAATTTTTCACAATCTTCACCACATACCCTGTGGTCCAGTCATACATAAATAAACTTTCTAAATATGGGTTGCATCTTTTAATATCCATGTATTTGTATAGTTAAGAAAAATAACATAAAAGCACTTTAACAGCAATTTGTTGTATTTAAAGTCTAATAAATATTGTCCTTAACTCTCTGGGTATGATCTAGGGCTGAACTGTTAAAATCCGTTTGATATGTCTCGTATCTTTCGTTAGAGAATTATTATGAAGTTTGAGGCCAAGCATTATGCATATGTTGTAATAATCAAGGACACTAACTCTTTAAGGCAAGAGTAAATGTTACTCTTTGTCGAACTCGTCCGAATTTCTTTTTAGTCAAAGCATCACGTCAACTTATGTGAAGATCAGGAACCGCTTACTATAGTTATCGTTCTCACAACACATTTAAAGGACGACTGACGGACGGACGGATCATCGCAACACAGCATAAGCTTGCATGGCCTTTGGCTAGCACAGATAAATATATTAATTCCGCTGAAAGTCGTATTCTACCTCTCACATTATAACGATTACCGTTGCCAGTTAACAGCTCAAATATATTTCAATTCGTTAATATTTTTGAGCAGTGTATTATATGCTCACAGTCATATGCACCAACCTCATCTGCTGCATTTGGTCATATACCACTATTGCATTTCCCATAGGCCTCCATTATAGCCTTTTGGCCTACAACCCCTATTCCTATATCCGAATGGAAGATAAAACCTAACTTTTTTTAAAGAACTATCTTAGAGACACTCAAAAATGACCAGCAAATTGTGGATAATCTGATGCTTTCAGTCTATATAATAGTTCACTGAAGTTGGCCACCCCAAGAATGGCAGTAAAGAAATTTTACCTTTTGCAAATATACTCTCAGTAAAATTGTATCCATAAAAATGCAAATTTCAGTCAAAATATCCTTAATCAACATGCTTTATGATAGAAACATAATATTTTGATGTTTTATGGGGATTTGTTATGATTTGGGTAATTTAATCCAATCAGAATCTACCTTACAATCTGACTATATGCCCTAATAGACCTATACTTTTTTCAACCAATCAGAAGCCCCAAATCAATAGTGGTATCTGACCATTTGCTCTGCGCTACATGGATAGTTAGTTGCTTTGTGATAGATAACATTTGTTGATATGGATACACTACGTGAACATATAATAGTGATTGAGCGACACGCTATTACAATAGGGCTAAATCACAATGAATAGTATGTTCTAAAATAAATACAGATAAATCTGGTCTAACTCTCAAATGACTTCATATATTGTGTAAAGACATCCGACTTAATATACATATTGCTTTTGTATGTATACTAGGTAAGAAATGAACTCTTGTCCGAAATCATCGACTGTTTGTCCGAAATCATCGACTGTTTCAACTTATTTTAGAACATACTATAATTGAGATTGAGCCATATTGAGACGTTTACAAAATATATGACGTCATGAAAATGTAACAATAGTTATGCATTTCTAGAGAAAACACTCACCAAACGCTGCATCATCAAATCTACACCATACCATGGTAAATCATTAGACCGCAATGTAAGATTATGTAAATTTTAGCCAGATTTCCTCTTATTTATTAAGATTTGCGTCTTACCTTGAAAACAATGACGCACGTTTGACCGGTCGCTTTAAAGCTGTACAGTCCCTATTTTAACTGGTAATAACTCATGAATATGAATGAGTCACGTGTGAAGTAGTTTCAAATCGACGAACACCCCAAAAGTCGGTATATAAGGAGAAATCGATACGTACAATTTCACATTTTTATTTAGCCTCCGTACAGGTAACATCGATAAATATACGGCTGCAGAATATATGTGATAAAAAAAATAGTTGCCCGGAAAGGGATTTGAACCACAGCCTTGCACTTGTAAGATTTGAAAGATGTACGCTGAACCTCTAGACCACTGCTATTTATTGGTATTTTGTAACATTTTTAACACTAAATAGGCATTACGTAATAACAAGAGCGCGCACACAAACTCATTAAGCGCTAAATAACCAGTCGAGATATGGTTGATTTGAGGCGAATTATTAGTTTCATATTGATAAGATACAGTATTACACCAGGCAATGTTAATTTACACGTGCGACAATATGGACTGCATATTTATTGATCCATCATTAGTTGCGTTCAAATATGTTAAGTTATTTTGTCTCACAATATGTGGTAGTTAGTATACCATTTTCTCAAGTAGCGTTGTGGTTCAGTGGATAGAGCACAGGACTTGAAATCAGAAGGTCGTGTGTTCGAGCCCCGAAAGAAGCGAACTTTTTTTTCTGTAAAAATTACTGTTACCTGTGTATAGGTACGATGTGCACTGGTCGATGTATATACAGTAAATGATTTTTTGCGCTATATTTGCTCGCTTAAATACCCGATTTCGACATGAGCTGATGAACATGAAGTTACAAATAAAGACACGCCTACAAAGAAGAAATCGATTGATATACGGACTCTGTAGCTTTAAGGACATATTTCGAGCCTATTATATTTGGGGGAGGGTTGTAGAATTTCTATAGGTAACTGTAAATCATTGTTAGCCATGCAATTTCATGAGAACATTGTGATATTCAGTTTTGATTCAGATTATGAGGCCCACCCAATAAAGCCTTTTTGTGTGCAGTAAAATATAAACACACAATAAAGAGTTGTTCATTTAATGCTGTCACGGGTCTTTGATATCTAACAAGTAGATTGATGTTGTATTGTCCGCGGCCGGTTAGCCAGCTCAGTCAGTAGAGCATCGGAACGGTAGTCCGAAGGTCCCGGGTTCGGGCCCCGGTCTGGCTAAAAACTTTTCTAACCGCGTGAGATTTGGCGCCAAACGGGGGACCGTGACTGAATAAACTCCGAGAAACATGCGAATGATTCTTTGTACCCATGGAAATTCTAGGACGAATTTCAGTCTGTAGGGGGAGTGTGTCACGGGTCATTGATATCTAACAGGTAAATTGATGTTGCATTGTCCGGCCGATTAGCTCAGTCGGTAGAGCATCGGAACGGTAGTCCGAAGATCCCGGGTTCGAACACCGGTCTGGCTGCACATTTTTCTAGTCCTGTGACAATGCTTTGCTATCATTCTTTTTCTAGAAACAATACAGAAATATCGGACAAGTTTTGTATTTAAACTAGCTAAATTATGAATATGTTTTCTAAATTACAAAGTTGTGTTTAGATTTTCTTACCCAAGACAATATCTAATATAGGAATGTAACACAAAGAAAAATCTACAAGCGGGCCATAATTTATATACCTGAGTTGATCGGTCATGGAGCATGCAGTCAGTTAATAAACAAGATGCCCGTGCTTTTTCAATGAGCAAGTAAAGGACACATTTCGAGCCTATTGTATTTGTGGGGTTTGTGGGGTGGTGTGTGCGTGGGGTTTGTGGGGTGGTGTGTGTGTGTGGGGTTTGTGGGGTGGTGTGTGTGGGGTGGTGTGTGTGTGGGGGTGGGTGGGTGGGTGGGGGGGGGGGGGGGGGGTGATTTCTATAGGTAACTGTAAATCACCGTTAGCCATACAATTTCATGAGCAAAGTGTGGTATTCAATTTTTCTTCAGATTATGAGGCCCACCCAATAAAGCATTTGTGACCAGTACACATAATAACACATTAAAGAATGTTGTATATTTATTGTGGTGTGCTCTGTTTTGTGGTCTAAAAACAATTAAGAAATACCAGATAGGTTTTGTATTCAAAAGATAAATTATGAACATATATTTCTTCATTGAAGTAAATTCAAAGTGTTGTTAATCTATTCTTACCCTCATATAGCAATGCTATACAAATAAAAAGCTAAGAGCGGGCCTCAATTTATATACCTGAGATGATCAGCCATAAAGCGTGCTGGCTGTAAATATTCAACCTTTCCATGCTTTTTCAATGACCAAGAGGCGTTGGGAAATGTGTCCTTAAGTTTAACACATTGAGGAGTATGCTCCGATTCGTGCGCCTTATTTTTCCTAATGCACTTTAAATTATTATCTAGTAACCTATAGTATACCATAAACGTATTACGATGGAAATGAAAGGCAATTTTCTAAATTCACTACAACAGAAACCCATTGTTCAGTGTGCTTCTAACCGCGATACTGCCTCTCACCTTGTATACTTTTCACAGTGTAGAAACGAACTGTATCACCTCCCGGATGATGCGATGTGATTTTTAAATGGCGACCTATAGCAAGTCAACTTCCGTAATGAAAACGTAAAATTTAAACAGTTTTTATCGATAAACAGTAATCAAATGATAATTGATATCTAGCAGAGACATTCATTGTTTCATACCTCTAGAATATATCATGTGACAGGTTAACATTTTAGTAAAAAAGCATTATAATCACTTACAACTTCGGGATTTGACACGGCCTCGTGCAGAAGAACTAGGCTATTCTCGAAAGAAATCTATTATTTAGAATTATTCATACACGGGATTTGTGCTTCAGGGTATAAATCATTCATACGCTATACACAGCATTGTCTATGTTTTGTCCTTTTCTCAGACATAAAGCAAAACTTCGTTCATGTGTATTGTTCATACTGTATGACTTCTTGCCAGATATTAATAATCATTTGTATGACTTCTTGCGATGGTAATATATGCCTTCTTGCGATTTAATATAATTGATTTCTGGTGTTAATTTGGTTAAAATATAATGTTCAGATATACTATAATACTTAAAAGTAGACATTCGGTCTCTTAAAGACGATTTCTGTAGTTTCCATTGCGTGTCTTTTGGTTAAAAACATTTTTTGGAAATTCACATTTTTTTGGTATAAAATTTTAAAGGATAGACTGAACCATATGATTGGAATGTTGAAAACAAATAACAGGAGGTTTTAGTTATTTTGTTGGGGTTGAAACACCCTTTCTTTGGTGATTTCGACATTTTTGCCTAAACTTGTCACCAAAAGCCGTGTTTTAATTCCTTGAAGATCAATTGTGATATCTTTTTATTTTTAAAAACTATTAGCATGCAATATTTCCTAGTTTTTATTCCATAACTTGGTTTGTTAGATCGAAGTCTTACGAAAATAAATCAGATATTTCAATGATAGGACACAAAGTATAAAAATCTTCTTTAACCGGGTGTAAGTCAATACAATTAATGCAGTATTTTCCGAATTCTTGTATGGCTGACTCATCTGCGATGGTGCCTGTTGCGTTGTTCTAAAAAAATCACCGATTGCTGTGTTGACTTTACATGTAGTTTCTTATACACAACGTGCTGTTAGTTTGTACATCAGCAATTTCGGAATAACAATTGATATATACATGTATGGGTACATGATCTAAATTGATTTATTTTTTGATTTATGTTGTGGAAATGTGATGCAAACAGTTGCGAACTTTTTGTTTTCCTCGACACGATATTGTTTTATTTATGATAAAAGATAATCTGCATATACGTATTCATAAGAACATTATTAACTCCCCATTTGCTTTTTAAGACAATAATTGATCAAACATCGTGTATTTTCATTGAACATTGTATTTACATAATTTATCATGTTTATGTTTCCCGTAATAATCTACAATGGTTGACATCATTTTTGCATTGGGAGGATTGGCATGTTTAAACACACACAATTTAAAAGTTTTACTTTTAATCTTAATTTTTTTTCAAGCAACGTAAAATCTAATGAATTAAAGTGATACATATAGTTCAATATATTTTAGTAACAGTGACATTGACTCTGACCTATCAATATCCATATGCATGCTACATATTATCACGTTTCTCCGCCATATACCATGGTATGTTTATTCATTTGAACTTTTTCAATTAGTGCTATTTGTTTTGTATTTGAATCATATTTTGAAATTTTAACTTTTACATTGCAGTCCTCGTGGTTTTCTGTACAATGGTTAATATATTCACTGAAGTCTTTCGTCGAATGGTCACAGTAAATACATCTATATGCTTTCATTTTACCTGAAAAAGACGAAAACATTGACTAAATAAGTCAAAATCACAATAAAAAAATCGCAATAAGTCATACATATTGAATATCGGTAATCGCAATTGACATACACAATCAATGCAATAAGTCATACAGTCATTACACAAGACATCCCTCAGATTTTGGAACCGCCACACGGTAAAATAACAATATGAAAGCATTTCATACATCCGAAATTTACATCAATATGCTAGCTAACACGTTCTATATTATCAATGGTCTTAAACTTGCGTACACTTGATGAAAATGGCTTTACACATATGTCGGGGTGTCGATTTCATCAGAAAAGTCGGATGATTTTCAGTGATTTAACGTCATATGTGCCGATTTGACATTAATAAGCAAATGAGAACGTTAACGAAATCCATTAGGATAATAGGTAAAACAATTTTATTTACTGTCTTCAAGATATAATCCAAGTAACAGATACTTTTTTAACCATGTGTATTCACTTTACTGAGCTCGCCATTGAAATCACATCGCAACATCCGGGAGGTGATACAGTTCGTTTCTACACTGTGCTTTTGATAAGGCTGGTAAAAAGGTATTTGTCCCAATGTTCGGTCCCAACTATATGCAACAAATCTGAATACAATACCGCCCCCCCAACCACCCACTTATAATCACTTACTACATTTAAATTTGTTGAGTGTTAAGAGTTTGTTTAGAACTACTTTTTTATCGCTCTCTTTTCGTTAGTGACCATATAAATTTCTTTGTTTAATTTGCCATTCCGTCATAATGTCATTATGCCATGCATTGACTATGTTGATTCCATTGCAGCTGTTTGGTTATGTAGATCTTGTAAAACAAAGATATGCTAAATTCGTGTAAATACTAAAGTGGAAATAAATCAAACCACGCCGAACATTGCGGTTTGAATTATTTATTTAATTTTAATTATTTCCTCGACTGAAAAACAGTTTGATATTATAAATAAAATATGTATAAAGCACCAGGAAGACGGGTTGATTGAATACTGTTTGTTAGATAATGTTCGCATATTTATCTTACGAATTCTATTATTCCAGTACTTACCCTCCGGGAGTCAGTGTTTCAGAAAGACTTTCGTATGATACATACTATTCTTCATTCAGTCAAGATTCCACTCCTTCGTTTAAAGGCAAAAACGGCGTAACGCTCAAATGAATGTAAATGTATATAATGTATATACAGAAAAAACACATATGTAATGTTTATTTACAGAACATAAGCAAAATTGATAATATTTAATTATTTTATTGGTATTTTATTAATAACACACAGCTTGGAAATCATGTCTAGTTTTGCTGTACTGCAGTTGTCAAGCAGTTTTATTTGTAAATTACTTAGGTTTTAATAATGCTTTTTATTTCAATTTTTATTTCAGTAAGAAATTTAGACAGCAAAAAAGTGATCCTTAGCAAATGTTGAGTAATATATATCCTAAGGAACTTCAACTCAACAAAGCTAACATTTCTGATATTGTCGCTTCTTTTCTTGATTTACATCTCTCTATTGAAAATGGCGAAATAATTAGTAAAATCCATGACAAGAGAAATGATTTTATTTTGATATTGTTAATGATCCCTATGGGGATATTCCCCGAGCTACTTATGGGGTGTGTGTTTCTCAACTTATTCGTTTCTCTAGAGCTTGTAGTCGTGTTGAGGACCTTAATATTCTTACTATTTGTATAAAGCTACTACAGCAGGGCTACCGTTACCATAAACTACGAAAACCCTTTGCACAATTGTATTATCGTAACCCTGACCTACTTTTAAAATGTAAAAGTAATTGAAGAACTATTCTGCGACAAGGACTATATCAGACCTGACTTCTATGGTGATTTGATTTACAAACTTCGTAAGATCCTTGGTCATAATCACTTTCATACAATCTTTATTAAACTTGTTCAAAAGAGGTTATGACCCTATCATTTTGAAAATTGCTGCATGCCATTTACAGTTCGCCACTATGCTTTCCTCTTTGATTGTGCGATGACCATACTGTGGACCCTATGATGACGTCTATCTAAATCCTTATAGGACGATCTTGTCGTACCCTTAACGGTTTATTCTCTTGTTGCTCTGGCTTTTCCCAAGTCATTGAGTATTTACTTTGTGGCTTTCTAGGCTTTTGTTTTTTTGTATATTATATATTCATAATCATTTATGTGTTTTACTTATAGTGCCTATTAATGCTGCTTTGTTTGTTAGCGAGTATAACCTGGCGGGATATCTTTATTTACACTGTCCCGTTTATTGGGATAACAATAGGCTAAGAGTGAGGTTTGGTGCACCCTAGAACCTGGTTTAAACCCCCAGTCGTTTTTTGCCACTGACCGTTCCTTTTTGTGTTTGTGATGTCTTATTTTACCTTTTATTCATCTTTAAAGTTGTTATTTTGTCTATGCGTGTTTGTAGTTGACTGTCGTCGTTGAATGCTAATTTTCCTGTTCGATTTGTATATGTACTTTTACAGCCACTGACCCTTGCAAGGCGGCAGGCCGTTTGTTAACCAGTTTGTGTCTGTGATGTCACATGCTTTGCTTATTAACATTGTAAAGTTGTTGTGTTTTTTAATGCATGTTTTTTCTTGAATGTGTTCTGTATAAGCTACATTTCCTGATCGACTTTTATACCTACTTTTATGTTATATGTTAGTTCAATTTCCGGAAATTGGCCATTTTATTTTTTTTTGTCTAAGCAAGCATTTTTTGATAATAACCGTATACCCACGGACGAGGTTTGTTGTATAATTGTCTACTTCAGTACATATTTAAGCGAGACAGTTAGACAGAGAAAACGCTCTTTTAGAAGTGTTAGGTCAAACAGCCATAACATTTTCAAAACAATTTATCGTCAGAGATCCTCGGAGTGTTGGCAAGAGGAACACATAGGAGCCATTCACGGATGATTTAAATCTAATCACAGATATTACGATAAAGCGTCATTTGGGAGAAACGATATAACATAATTTATCTGAATAGAAAAGACGAACAAATGAATACAAATGAATATCGTCTCTGTGTAATATTGTTTTTACATTTTTCATGAAAGGAAAACAAATGAAATTATAATTGTGCCTAATTGTATTAGTATTTGGATTGAATTTATTCTCGACCACAGGTCCAGATAGTAACTGCATCGTGAATTATTTCAGTATAAAGTATAATGTAGAATAACCTCTTATAAGAACTCTAACTTTCTGAGTTTCTAAAGCTATCAAGCCGCCTTTATGACACAGACCGTTCCAATGTGGTTACCCAGCTGTCAAACAAAAGTATGAAAGGGGAAACCCTTTTATGTGTGTGGTGTCGCGTACTTCTGTTAATCCTGGCATGTGTTCGACCGTTCCACGAGGGTGAGCCAGTTGTCAACCCTAATGTGTGTGGTGTAGCGTACTTCTGTTAATCCTTGCATATTTTGGACCGTTCCACGGCGGTGAGCCAGTTGTTAACACTTATGTGTGTGGTGTCGCGTACTTCTGTTAATCCTTGCATGTGCTGGACTGTTCCACGGCGGTAACCAAGTTGTTAACACTCATGTGTGTGATGTCGCGTACTTTTGTTAATCCTTGCATATGTTAGACCGTTCCACGGCGGTGAGCCAGTTGTCAACACTTATGTTCGCGGTGTCTCTTACTTCTGTTAATCCTTGCATGTGCTGGACCGTTCCACGGTGGTGAGCCAGTTGTCAACACTTATGTGTGTGGTGTCGCTTACTTCTGTTGATCCTTGCATGTGTTGGACCGTTCCACGGCGGTGAGCCAGTTGTCAACACTTATGTTCGCGGTGTCTCTTACTTCTGTTAATCCTTGCATGTGCTGGACCGTTCCACGGTGGTGAGCCAGTTGCCAACACTTATGTGTTGGTGTCTCTTACTTCTGTTAATCCTTGCATGTGCTGGACCGTTCCACGGCGGTGAGCCCGTTGTCAACACTTATGTGTTGGTGTCTCTTACTTCTGTTAATCCTTGCATGTGCTGGACCGTTCCACGGCGGTGAGCCCGTTGTCAACGCTTATGTGTGTGGTGTCGCTTACTTCTGTTAATCCTTGCATGTGCTGGACCGTTCCACGGCGGTGAGCCCGTTGTCAACACTTATGTGTGTGGTGTCTCTTACTTCTGTTAATCCTTGCATGTGCTGGACCGTTCCACGGCGGTGAGCCCGTTGACAACACATGTGTGCGGTGTCTCTTACTTCTGTTGATCCTTGCATGTGCTGAACCGTTCCACGGTAGTAACCCAGTTGTTAACACTTATGTGTGTGTTGTCGCGTACTTCTGTTAATTCTTGCATATTTTGGACCGTTCCACGGCCGTGAGCCCGTTTTCAACATGTATGTGTGTGGTGTCGTTTACTTCTGTTAATCCTTGCATGTGCTGGACCGTTCCACGGCGGTGAGCCCGTTGTCAACACTTATGTGTGTGGTGTCGTTTACTTCTGTTGATCCTTGCATGTGTTAGACCGTTCCACGGCGGTGAGCCAGTTGTCAACACTTATGTTCGCGGTGTATCTTACTTCTGTTAATCCTTGCATGTGCTGGACTGTTCCACGGTGGTGAGCCAGTTGTCAACACTTATGTGTTGGTGTCTCTTACTTCTGTTAATCCTTGCATGTGCTGGACCGTTCCACGGCGGTGAGCCCGTTGTCAACACTTATGTGTGTGGTGTCGCGTACTTCTGTTAATCCTTGCATATTTTGGACCGTTCCACGGCCGTGAGCCCGTTTTCAACATGTATGTGTGTGGTGTCGTTTACTTCTGTTAATCCTTGCATGTGCTGGACCGTTCCACGGCGGTGAGCCCGTTGTCAACACTTATGTGTGTGGTGTCGCTTACTTCTGTTTATCCTTGCATGTGTTGGACCGTTCTACGGCGGTGAGCCAGTTGTTAACACTTTTATATGTGTGTAACAACGCTAAAGGTAACAATTCCGCTAAAGGTAACAACCGCCGCTAAAGGTAACACTTTCAACGCTAAAGGTAACAATTTCTGTTAAAGGTGCAACTTTTTTCCACAGTTTAAATGAAAGTTAAGTAAACGGGTTTTCTGTAGTACTGTGTCACCAGTGGCGTAAGCGCTGTTGCATTTAGCATTTTCTGTATATATTTTTACATGTGTCTGTAAAACCTACATTGATATTAGAAAAACCGTAAGTGCTATTATGTCATTAATACTTGGAATTCGATGCACTACATCATTCTTGTAATTCTTTGATATCTTCAGTAACGTTACGACACGAGGAAGCTTAAACTTTGATTTGTAGGATATGTAGTCTTAATTCCAAAACTCAATTCCGTACCCAGTTTTACTTGAGTAATGAATTGACATTGTAAGCGAAACGTTGAGAAAAGTGCATTGTGAGAAGTGGTTGTGGATTGCCATTTTTACTGCCCCATTGGTTCTGTTTTAATTTGCTCTATCTATACGCCTTCACGTACAGCTTTATTTCAATTATTGGCTTGCGTGAAAGGCAAATTAATCCCGTAAATTCAAAAATGATCCCCAATGACGGTATAATACTCCGAATTTGTATTTTGTCTGATAGTGATGGGTAAATATGATTAGAGAAAACTATTTATTACGTCAAGTACATGGCTTTTTAATTTGGACGCATCTCTAAGAGTGATTTGTTTTGGCTTGTTAGCACTGTGTAATTTAAGAAAATGTCTTTCGGGGAGATTGGTATAACGGCAGAATGAGAAATCCACATTTTATATTCTAACAATCCCAGTGTCACGATAAACTGCATCTCTTCCAAAATTCCAGAAAAGGTGAAACACAGCATGTTGCAAGGAAACTTATGATACACAAACGCAACACAACTGAAAAAATGTACACCGAAACACAAAAGAAACGCCTCACTTTTATACTTTAAATAATTCGTATTTAAATATAAATATATTATTATATGCATATTTAATTTATTAGCGGGCACATAAGGTTTGTGTTAAACAATTAAAATCTCGAAATCATTGATCCGTGAATGCTGGCTGCGCCAAAGAGGTAAAAACCACGTATTGCACGTGCACGCTATAGGTAAGTAAGTGAGCAGCAAGAAATCGATAAACATGTAATTTTTTAGAATACTCGCCCTAAATTATTTTTTTAATTCCTTGGCCCGATCGTTTGTGGTACCAAATGCCTCGACTTCCGGAAATTTTTAGACACCAGGCCAAGTGGGGTGCCATACTATTTTCCGATGAATCAAAAGTCAACGTAAACCGTCTGGACGGGCGTGTACGGGTGTGGCGGACACGGGGTGAACGCGTCACCGATCTCTGCGTCCAGAGGTACAACCGTTGGGGAGGTGGAAGCGTACATGTGTGGGCAGGTATTACACAATTCAGTCGTACTAATTTAGTGTTCTCGGGAGGTAACGTAAACGCACAATCTTAAGTAAATAACGTCATCCAACCAGAAGTCATTCCATTCTTACGTCAGAATTTTGGCAGGGGTGGCGGTGTCCTTCAACTTGATAATGCGTGCCCACACGTAGCTCGCCTAACCACTAACTTTTTGCAGCAGAATAATGTCCAAGTTAAGAACTGGCCAAAGTTATCCCCAGATCTCGCTCCAATCGAAAACATCTGGGCGACGCTGAAACGACGTGTATATGGGCGTTAGCATCCACCGAACAACATTCGAGAGTTACGTCAGACACTGACGGAAAAGTGGCGTAACATTCCTCAACGCTTGCTCGCCAATGTCATTGGGTCAATGAGGTGAAGATGTGCAGCTTGGACCATGCGCGCGGCGGATACACACAATATTGATTTTTGTGACTTTTGACTTTGGGGATGTGCTCGATCAATCGAATGAAATCCATACTTATCGTTATCCGAGTTTTGTTAAATTTTCAGAGCATATAAACATAATAATGGTCTTATGAATTTCTTTTAACCCGAATAAATTGTGCTGAAAATAAAAAAAGATACAGCAGTTTGACTAAGTGATACGTTTCTTTTGTGTTTCTGTGTATTGACAATTACCTCATTAAAGCAATTTGATTTCTCTGGTATATGAGGATGTAAAGAAATATAAAAAGATCGGACAGGGTAAGTAGCATTCAAGGAGGACAGTCAACCACAAAACACAGAAACAAACACGCAAACAGACAAACAAGAAGGCAAAAGTCTAGTTTTGCTGGTTAAATCGTTCTGTTTAACATGATTTCTTTCTAACATGTTTATTATTAATATATATTCACTATATGTAACAGGTATCCAAACGTTTGTAAATCTTTTTTTCAGGAAATGCGATTTCTGTGCGGCAGCTTAAATTTTCACATACACGCTTATGTGGATTTCTATACTCTACTGCAGTTGTCAAGCAGTTTTATTTGTAAATTACTTAGGTTTTAATAATGCTTTTTATTTCAGTAAGAAATTTAGACAGCAAAAAAGTGATCCTTAGCAAATGTTGAGTAATATATATCCTAAGGAACTTCAACTCAACAAAGCTAACATTTCTGTCGCTTCTTTTCTTGAATTACATCTCTCTATTAAAAATGGCGAAATAATTAGTAAAATCCATGACAAGAGAGATGATTTTAATTTTGATATTGTTAATTATCCCTATAGGGATATTCCCCGAGCTACTTCTTATGGAGTCTATGTTTCTCAACTTATTCGTTTTTCTAGAGCTTGCAGTCGTGTTGAGGACCTTAATATTCTTACTATTTGTATAACTAAAAAGCTACTACAGCAGGGCTACCGTTCCCATAAACTTCGAAAAACCTTTGCACAATTTTATTATCGTAGCCCTGACCTACTTAAAATATAAAAGTAATTAAATAACTATTCTGCGACAAGGACTATCCGGCCTGACTTCTATGGTGATGTGATTTAAAAACTTCGTAAGATCCTTGGTCATAATCACTTTCATACAATCTTTATTAAACTTGTTCAAAAGAGGTTATGGCCCTATCCTTTTGAAAAGTGCTGCATGCCATTTACAGTTCGCCACTATGCTTTCCTAGTTGATTGTGCGATGACCGGACATATTGTGGACACTATGATGACGTCTACCTAAATCCTTATAGGATGTTTGTCTTTAATCTTGTCTTGTCGTACTCCAAACGATTTGTTCTCTTGTTGCACTGGCTTTTGTCAATTCAATGAGTACTTACATTTTTGTGGCTTTCTAGGCCTTTTTTTAAATATTATATATACATGCTCATTTATGTGTTTTACTTATATTGCCTATTAATGCTGCCTTGTTGTTAGAGTTTATAACCTGGCGGGGATATCTTTATTTGGACTGTCCCGTTTATTGGGATGGCAATAGGGTAAGAGTGAGGTTTGGTGCACCGTAGAACCTGACTTAACCCCCCTCCCCCCCCCCCCCCCCCCCCCCCCCCCCCCCCCCCCCCAGCGACTTGTTTTCGCCACTGATTGTCCTTTTATTCATCGTTAAAGTAGTTCTTTGTTTCTGTGTGTGTTTGTTGTTGACTGTCGTCCTTGAATACTTTTGCTGTTAAATTTTTGGTGGATATTCGAAGAGTAATCCAACGAAGAGTTGAAGAGTGAAGAGTGATCACGCGATTTTGAAACATTTGACCTAACAACGCAAAATAGTTCTCCTCCGCACAGTTAAACGCGCAGCAATGTACACCTATTGCCATTTTGCTAGACTGCTTCACAGCCAACAATTAAAATTTACTTGTTCTGACATGCGCAGTGCAACAGTCGACCATGTGATAAAAACAGACGACGCTATTGTAATTTAACAGGAAAGATTTTACAGTCTGTTATGTTTTTGTAAAATATACATTTAAACTGTGCAGCATGGAATATAATGTATCGATATATTTCTCTAATGTTTTATAAAAAAAAAGCACGTTATTCACTTTTTAATAGGGTTTTCCCTATACACCATATCGATAAAGATAATCACGTGACCTGAAGCAGGTGACCCAGAATATTTACAAACATACTACAGTACTGATGGATTATATTTTTCGCAATCTTCCGTCAATTAGCTGATTATCAGCAAGGAATTTGCTGGTCAGGTTATATGTATTTTGTAATGTTATACATGTACCTTTGAATTTAGTACGTTAAAGGTGCACACCCTACCTTTATTTACTTGCATTTTTGTATGAATATTAAACTTATTAGATTAGTTCAAGGAAATTGTATTAATTTGCATATTACTGACTGTTATATTATTATAAGGAATCATATAGCATAAATATTATATTATTATATGGAAGAATAATGGAGAAACATCGGCAGCTCAAAATGTTATTTAATTATATGCAAGGGCAAAGGGCCGGCCTGCTGGATTCAAGAGGTTGATTGTATTGCTTGACTAATAACTTAGCTTGCCGTGTGATATTTTGAAGGTACCACATGCACGGCTATATTCGGGCGTTATGGAAGCCGGTAGAGCTTTGGTCAGCTGACCCGACGCGGGTAAGTCCCAGTATTACCATGATTAATTCAATACTATTATATTGTATTAGCCCATTTGAAATAATGGTCGTATTAGGAAGGGCGCATGATAGACGACATTTGTGAAGGGGTCAACATATGTTTTGGACCCCATTAAGATTATTGAGGGTGGTGGTCCTAGTTACCCATTCTCTTACGACTATGAGTCATTGCAGTCATAGGGAATCTTCTTAATGTATTGATATTATGCCCGCGTTGTTACAGGTTAATTAATCTCTGTAACAGATTGTCCTGTCGTCTCGCAAACTGCATGTGCGTATATCCAATACGTGTATGTTCCCCCGCCCACAAAAAAAAAAAGTGTCAAAATATTTGAATACTAAAATTGAAAAAGTATCCACCTTATGACCTTCAGTCCTTTGATTATATCTACTTTCAGCGGATACCCATTAAACGATTCTTATATTATACTACATGGGACCTGTTACAAAATATATATGTCAATTAAACCCCACACATACACAAACAAAATTGTAATGTTTTGTCCATTTACGCTGCGTTTTGATTAATGCCCTTTTGCAGTTTTAAGAACTCTCCTGCGACAAGGACTATCACAACCTGACTTCTACGGTGATGTGATTTACAAAACTTCGTAAGATCCTCGGTCATCATCACGTTCATATAATCTTTATTAAACTTGTTTAAACGTTTATCAAAAGTGGTTTTGACCCTATCATTTTGCAACGCACTGCATGTTTAGTGGTGGACCCATTTACAGTTCTCCTCTATGCTTTCCTCTTTGATTGTGCGATGACCGGACTGTGGACCCTATGATGGCGTCTACCTAAATCCTTATAGGACCCTCTTGTCGTACCCTTACCGGTTTATTCTCTTGTTGCTCTGGCTTCTGCCAAGTCATTGAGTACTTACTTTGTGGCTTTCTAGGCTGCTTTTTTTATATATTTTATATTCATAATCATTTATATGTTTTACTTATAGTGCCTATTAATGCTGCTTTGTTTGTTATCGATTATAACCTGACGGGGATATCTTTATTTTATTGGGATGACAATAGGGTAATAGTGAGATTTGGCGAACCCTAGAACCTGGTTTAAACCCCCACCGGGTCTTTTTTTGCCACTGACCGTTCCTTTTGTGTTTGTGATGTCTTATTTTACCTTTTATTCATCTTTAAAGTTGTTATTTTGTCTATGCGTGTTTATGGTTGACTGTCGTCGTTGAATGCTAATTTTCCTGTTCGATTTGTATATGTACCTTTACAGCCATTGACCCTTGCAGGGCGGTAGGCCTATTGTTAACCAGTTTGTGTCTGTGATGTCACATGCTTTGCTTATTAACATTGTAATGTTGTTGTGTTTTCTAATGCGTGTTTTTTCTTGAATGTGTTCTGTATAAGCTACATTTCCTGATCGACTTTTATACCTACTTTTATGTTATATGTTAGTTCAATTTCCGGAAATTGGCCATTTTAACTTTTTTTTGTCTAAGCAAGCATTGTTTGATAATAACCATATACCCACGAAGAGGTTTGTTGTATAATTGTCTACTTCAGTACATATATAAACGAGAGAGTTAGACAGAGAATACGCTGTTTTAGAAGTGTTAGGTCAAACAGGCATAACATTTTCAAAACAATTTATCGTCAGAGATCCTCAGAGGGTTGGCGAGAGGAACGCATAGGAGCCATTCACGGATGATTTAAATCTAATCACAGAAATTACGATAAAGCGTCATTTGGGAGAAACGATATAACATAATTTATCTGAATAGAAAAGACGAACAAATGAATACAAATGAATATCGTCTCTGTGTAATATTGTTTTTACATTATTCATGAAAGGAAAACAAATGAAATTATAATTGTGCCTAATTGTATTAGTATTTGAATTGAGTTTATTCTCGATCACAGGTCCAGATAGTAACTGTATCGTGAATTATTTCAGTATAAAGTATAAAGTACAATAACCTCTTATCAGAACGAACTCAAACCTTCTGAGTTTCTAAAGCTATCAAGCCGCTTTTATGAAACTGACCATTCCAATGTGGTTACCCAGCTGTCAAAAAGGAGTATGAAAGGAGAAGCCCGTTTACGTGTGTGGTGTCGTTTACTTCTGTGTATCCTTGCATGTGTTGTACCATTCCACGGCGGTAACCCAGTTGACAAGAAATATAAAAAGATCGGACAGGGAAAGTAGCATTCAAGGAGGACAGTCAACCACAAAACACAGAAACAAACACGCAATACAAACAAACAAGAAGGCAAAAGTAATAATAAATGCAAATGACATCACAAGCACAAAAGGGCCTTGGAACGGTCAATGGCAAAATAGGCCACTAGGGGTTTAAACCGGTTCTAGGGTGCGCCAAACCTCACACTTACCCTACTGTCATCCCATTAAAACAGGACAGTGTAAATAAAGAAATCCCCGCCATGATCTAATCTCTAACCAACAAGGCAGCATCAATAGGCAATATAAGTAAAACACAAATATGCTCGTGTGAATATAATATCAAAAACACAATAGCCCAGAAAGCCACAATGAAGGTACTCATTGACTTGGCAGAAGCCAGAACAACAAGAGAATAAATCGGTAGTGTTTTAACTTACTGGTTCTATGGGATTATCAAACCCAATCTCAATACAACCGAGTCTGCTGTTTTCTCTTGTTTGTGCTTCCTAGGGATCCCCCTTTCAGTATTTTCTGTATCTATTCATAATTTTGCATTACAGAGATGTTGAGATTTTATTTTATTTTCAGTAGGTGATAAAATTTGTATTACTCGGTTTTTATCCTTAGGTTCTATAGTAAAATAAAAATCTTTGGCAGAGTAAGAGATGATAATTTTCAAGATTTTGATTTTAAAAGATATATATATTGAATAAATTTGCATGAATGTGCATGAAATAGGCAGGGTTTTAAAAGAATCACACTGTAGATACCTTAATTTTAACAGTAAACTTGGTTGAACATCAAGGATAAAGACCGAGTTTATCACCTACCAGAATGTATTGGTTATGTCTTATTTCTGGTCACTGATTGGTCAGTTTTTTTGATGATGCTCTATCAAAATTATGAATTTTTACATGTATCTGTAAAACCTATATTGATATTAGAAAAAAACGTAAGTGCTATTATGTCATTAATACTTGGATTCGATGCACTACATCATTCTTGTAATTCTTTGATATCTTCAGTAACGTTACGACACGAGGAAGCTTAAACTTTGATTTGCAGGATATGTAGTCTAAATTCCAAGACTCATTTTCCGTACCCAGTTTTACTCGAGTAATGAATTGACATTGTAAGCGAAACATTGAGAAAAGCGCATTGTGAGAAATGGCTGTGGATTGCCAGTTGTACTGCCCCATTGGTTCTGTTTTAATTTGCTCTATCTTCACGTACAGCTTTATTTCAATTATTATCTTGCGTGAAAGGCAAATTAATCCCGTAAATTCAAAAATGATCCCTAATGACGGTATAATACTCCGAATTTGCATTTTGTCTGATAGTGATTGGTAAATATGATTAGAGAAAACTATTTATTACGTCAAGTACATGGCTTTTTAATTTGGACGCATCTCTAAGGGTGATTTGTTTTGGCTTGTTAGCACTGTGTAATTTAAGAAAATGTCTTTCGGGGAGATTAGTATAACGGCAGAATGAGAAATCCACATTTTATTTTCAAATATGCCGAACAATCCCAGTATCACGATAAACTGCATCTCTTCCAAAATTCCAGAAAAGGTGAAACACAGCATGTTGAAAGGAAACTTAAGACAGAAAAACGCAACTGAAAAATGTTTTGACAATTACATTATTAAAGCAATTTGATTTCTCTGGTATATAAGGGTGTATTCATCGTTTTAGTACGCCGGATTCAATCCATTTTAGAGTGCATTCCGTAACTCGAGACTGGTCGAGAGTACGTTGTTGGGCGGTTTTGTAACCTGTGTGTACAGCTTATGATAGGCTATTTTAAAATTAGTACACCGGATGCGGATCTTATATATGGAATAATCCGAATCATGCCAGGGGGAGTAGAATACATGCCCGTTAATTAATGTACTTAGTAGTCAATCTACAAGTCATTCCTTTATTTGCAATCGTTAATTGAATAACTTACGATGTAACCTCGGCCATTGGTAATATCATTACGATGTAACCTCGGCCATCGGTAATATCATCACGATGTAACCTCGGCCATTGGTAATATCATCACTTTTATCTTTTAATTATGCTACTAATTATTGAATTACTTTTTTATGAAATCTTTAATTATGTTTCCATCCGATCATCTGTATATCCAGTGGAACCTACTGGCGTTTTATTTGCTATGAAATCACATAAAGACATTCATTTACATTGAAAACATTTCTAAAATATTTCACAATATTGTATCTGTTCTATAGGAATGCTTTCGTGTATAATCACGCCTGCTAAACGCGCCAACAGTACAGTTGTCGGTGCCAGTAATTTGTGGAGCCATAAAAGACACCTTCTAGTTAAGCATACGAGTAGTTTTATGTATAAATCATGCTATCAAAATGTATCTTCATAGTTAGATCTCTTTTTAATGCCGTATCGTACAAAACAAACATCATAACAATCGGCGGAATAAATTCTACTGTTTTCAAATTTATCGAATTTGAATAGATACGCTGTCAGAATCGTCCAAAATCAGTCTGATCTCGTGTTTAAATCTAAAACAACAATGCCAGACACTCACTATATTTTCAACTGATACATTACCAAAGAAAACTCTGTTATTAAATCAAAATCGATCAAATTTTGTCGTTAAAGAAGTTGTGCAGCCAGTACAGACGTGATGCTATGGAAATAAGAAGAAACTAATTTTATATCTACTTTAAGTGTCACCAAATGCTTATTAAAAAATGTTTAAAAATAAAGTAGTTACAAAAGTCAGACAACAAATGCACCATTGACAGAATATAGTCAACCAAAAATACGCATTGGGAACAAACAACAACTACAAGTATGAAACAACATCTACGTACATGTATAAAACAACAACTACTAGTATAAAACAACAACTACAATTATAAAACAACAACTACATGTATAAAACAATAACTAACTACTAGTATAAAACAACAACTACAATTATAAAACAACAACTACATGTATAAAACAACAACTCCACGTATAAAACAACAACTGCAAGTATAAAACAACAACTACGTACATGTATAAAACAACAACTACTAGTATAAAACAACAACTACAATTATAAAACAACAACTACATGTATAAAACAACAACTACTAGTATAAGACAACAACTACATGTATAAAACAACAACAACATGTATAAAACAACAACTACTAGTATAAAACAACAACTACACGTATAAAACAACAACTACATGTATAAAACAACAACTACATGTATAAAACAATAACTACTAGTATAAAACAACAACTACAATTATAAAACAACAACTACACGTATAAAACAACAACTACATGCGTATAAAACAACAACTACTAGTATAAAACAACAACTACATGCGTATAAAACAATAACTACACTTATAAAACAACAACTACATGCGTATAAAACAACAACTACATGCGTATAAAACAACAACTACGCGCATAAAACAACAGCTACATGCGTATAAAAAAACAACAACTACATGCATATAAAACAACAACTACACGTATAAAACAACAACTACATGCGTATAAAACAACAACTACACGTATAAAACAACAACTACTAGTATAAAACAACAACTACATGCGTATAAAACAATAACTACACGTATAAAACAACAACTACATGTATGAAACAACAACTACATGCGTATAAAACAACAACTACACGTATAAAACAACAACTACATGTTTAAAACAACAACTACATGCGTATAAAACAACAACTACTAGTATAAAACAACAACTACATGCGTATAAAACAATAACTACACGTATAAAACAACAACTACACGTATAAAACAACAACTACATGCGTATAAAACAATACTACATGCGTATAAAACAATAACTACATGCGTATAAAACAACAACTACTAGTATAAAACAACAACTACTAGTATAAAACAACAACTACACGTATAAAACAACAACTACATGCGTATAAAACAATAACTACACGTATAAAACCACAACTACATGCGTATAAAACAACAATTACTAGTATAAAACAACAAGTACAATTATAAAACAACTTCAAGTATAAAACAACAACTACATGCGTATAAAACAATAACTACACGTATAAAACAACAACTACATGCGTATAAAACAACAACTTCTGGTATAAAACAACAACTACAATTATAAAACAACTTCAAGTATAAAACAACAACTACATGCGTATAAAACAATAACTACATGTATAAAACAACAACTACACGTATAAAACAACAACTACATGCGTATAAAACAACAACTACACGTATAAAACAACAACTACATGCGTATAAAACAACAACTACAAGTATAAACAGAAGCAACGTATCTGAAACCCAAACATAAATAATTAGCTGGTTCCCGACTCAGGATTCTATAAATGAGTAGTTAGGTAGGTTATTTGTTTTTGCCAATGACAGTATAAACACCTTAAGAAATTAAAGAAAAATATGCGGAAGGTAAGAACAACAAACAAGAAATGTCACTGCAAGTGACAAATGTCTCCGAAGTGGTTTGTGAATATATGAACGATATGTTTATGCACACAGCTCAAAATGTGACGACATCATAAGTTTGAACCATGCTTATAATATTCATAGGCATAATGTTAAGATCAGGTAAAAGTTCAGCAAAACTGGAAGGTGACCGTTGACAAAGTCATACACCCAACACAACCAATATGACTTCATTCAAATACAGGGTCATAAGGAATCTTCTGACGTCTAAGTGTGACTTTTACCTTGAAGCTACGAACCTGGATTTTGCTCACGACACATCATCTTGTTCTGGTGAACATTTCTGCCAGGTTATATAATCAAAGCACTGAAAGTGCTGATGGACGGTGACCTCAGAAAGTATTGATCAAAATCAAATCCGAAAATGACGGGTTTGCGTACTAAGGGGGTGAACATTTGTGCAAAATGTTATTGAAATCGGATGAGGCATTACCAAAGTTATGGGACCGGACGGACGGAAGGACAGATGGACAACGGCAATTCTCTATCCCTCCATCTAATCGACGGGGGATAAATAAGTGAAGTTTAAATATTATAAGTGTAAAAGAGGAATATTTGTAAATGAAAATGTCAGAGAAAGTTGGTGTCACAACATACGTATACATGAGAGCTCGGTTCTTTTTGCAAACCAATCAGATTCAATCATGCATGACAGAATTATCGCCCCTTTAATGTCTAAATATAGGATTTCTGCAAAGACGTTTACGGTGGCAATATAGCTAAAACAATAACTTAACAAGTCAAATTGGTAATTTAAAGGTGTGACAAAAAGCAGATTTCAAGTGGCATTCACAAATCTTAACAGCAGAGTACCTGACTTATCAGCAATATGGATACCAACAATAAATATTATCCTTGGCAAACACTTGTTAATCTATGGACAACTTGTCTCCAAAATATTGACTTTGATGTAATTGAACTTTTTTTAATAATTACATTCATTACATGCACATTTAAAGAGTAAATAATTCGATTATCATGATATTTAATTAAAACCTTTTATCACATTACATCGTGGTAACTACCAAAGGCCGTTCATAAAATCGCGAGTAGAAGAGATTATATAACTATATAACTATATAACTATGTACCACAGACATCTCTTTATCAATCCATACAATTATTTTCATCAAAGACGATGTATTTTTTATTTTTTGTTATTATACTTATCCTAATTCAATGAAGTTATTTAATGTCATTAATTTCTTGGTCATGTTATTGATCCCGTGTCAGATATTTATTTAATAATGTTTATTACATTACATCTTTCTTTATGATAACTGTTACACAAATGATGTACCGTACGGCACGGATTCTATTTATTATCCAATTACATCTGATATATATCTATTTCATACGGTGTCCTGTTAGGGCCATGTTACTAGGTCGATGGTAAGATCGATTGTCGATGGTAATATGCGACGGACCATCGACCATCGCATCTTACCATCGCATCTTACCATCGACCATCGCATCTTACCGTCGTAAGATGCGATGGTAACATGATACCGTATGAAATAGATATATATCAGATGTAATTGGATAATAAATAGAATGCATCTTACCATCAACCATCGCATCTTACCATCGATCATCGCATCTTACCATCGACCATCGCATCTTACCATCCACCATCGACCATCGACTTATCAATTTTCATGCTGATCAAGATCTCATGATTACCGTAGAAAAATGTCTAGGTCGATGGTCGATGGTTAGATGCGATGGTCAATGGTAAGATGCGATGGTAAGATGCAATGGTCGATGGTACAATGCGATGGTCGATGGTCCATCGCACCTTACCATCGACCATTGCATCTTACAATCGACCATCGCATCTTACCATCGCATCTTACCATCGACCATCGCATCTTACCATCGCTAGGTCGATGGTCGATGGTAAGATACGATGGTAACATAGCCCTAACAGGACACCGTACTTTTACCCACTACCTCATGTAGACGCTTGTTTACGTTATAAGACATATGCGCATTAATTTGTACAGGATCAAATCCCTTCAAAAACAGCGTATTACTTAAACTTTAGTTAAAATCACTTAATGTTTACTAAAGCTTACATATTTATCAATAATTTGTCAATATACGGATCTTTTTCCCATTTACAGCCTTGCAAATGGTACTACTTTTATCGCGCTGTAATCTGGCGCTCCTTGGTTTCTAGTAGAAATTAGTTTTGCGCCAGAATTCCCACTACGTAGGACGCGTCCAAAAATCCCTCAGCGGATGACACAGTTATAGACCAGACCCGACTTACATGACTTCAGTCAAATACAGGGACATATGACATCTTTTGGCCTCTAAGATCTTGAAGCTACTGACCTGCATTTTGCTCAGGACACATAGTCTTGTTGTGGTGAACACTTCTGCGAAGTTATTTGAAAATCCCTCCATGAATGTCAGAATTATTTACCGGTCATGACATATGTACACAAAAGAACTTCTTTTTGACCTTTGACTTCCAAGTGTGACCTTGGCCTTGAAGCTACTCACCTGGATTTTGCGCGTGACACGTCATCTTGTTGTGGTGAACACTTGTGGCAGGCTATTTGGAAATGGTATGTGCAAAGTTATTTGAAAATCCATCCATTATTGTCCGAGTTGCTTCCGGACACGATTGTACGGAAGGACTGACTGACTGACTGACTGACGGACGGACGGTGCGACTACTATGCCACCCTTCGAGGGAATAAAAATAAAGTGCAATAATTGCTATGAAACGTTTTCTATAGGGCCCTTTTTCTTGGGTAGGTAGGGAAACAACAAACCAACAATTTGTTATGTACGACCCAATAAGTGTACAGCCCTGGAACGGTCAGAATGTGGCAAAAATGTGGCATTCAAGAAACTTTCATGTGTATCCGGCGAAGATCGGGAACTCCAACACGAGGTATAATTGTTTTTAGGCTCCGATTAAAACAGACGAAGGTTTGGAATTTCCCTATCTGAACCAGATACCCATGATTGATTTTTTTTCTTGCATATCATTTACATTCTGTGCACTGGCCTCGCCAACTACTAACGATTGACATGTTTATTTACACAATGACTCATGCGTATCAGCATCGATTTTTTATCTTCCCCCATGTGTAAGATCAGGCTTTCCATCAGTCATGTAAAACGCAGATAACCTTATCCGGTATGCAAGCAAAATAAATTCTCACCTCACCATTCTATATCATTTAACAATATTGGCACCGTAATAGGAAATATAAGTAAAGAAAAGGTTATAAGTCTAACAGGAAGAGTAGCATTCGCAGAACACAGTCACTCCAACAAGTATTACAATGCAAAGGTGATTAAAACATATTCAGTAAAAAAAGAACATCACAAACATATAAGGGTTGACAACAGGGGTACCGCCTTGGAACGGTCAGTGGCAAAAGGGACCACCGGGGAGTTTAAACCGGTTCAAGGATAAACCAAACCTCACTCTCCCTGTCATCGTCCCTAAACAACAGGATAGTGTAAATAAAAAATAGGCACCGTAATAAGCAATATAAGTAAAACACAAAGATGATCATGCTTATATGTATGTAATAATAAAGGTAAAAAATAAAAGGATCATTACTGGAGTAAGTGTTCCGAAGGCTTACATCACCTCTAGTGGATATGTCATATCTCCAAGATCATATTTGGGGCTAAACCTCTTGCAGATGTGGCATATCTACTCGAGGTGATACCATTTTTCAGGACTCGTTACTCTCGTAAATATCCTATTTTATTTCTCATAAGCAGGCTGAAAAAAACGAGCCTGCTACTTCTTATTATGTTTCTATTCTTTGCGTATTCAGTATTTATTCACGTATAAATCGTTCACTACACAGTTCCCCGTCGTTATATGTCAACATATGTCAGGAAAAGAAAATGAAGACATGCATCACCGTATCTATAGCAATGTCAAATTGATAAAACGATTTCAAATCGCTTCCCATACAAGTAAAGAGGTTGAATGGCAGAGGAGGTTAAATACTGGTGTTTGTTTCACACACATACGTTTGGCCTTTTCCACTCTTTTTCTTTTTCCTTTCCTACGTCCAAAGATTTTATCTTTGTTTCGCCGTTTGAGCCGTTAGTTTAATTCTGGTTTCTGTGTCCCTCCGTTAATTCTGGTTTCTGTGTCCCTCCGTTGAATGACGAGTATATTTGCTTTTGTCTCTATACCAATAACATGAAAGAAACTAATCCAATATGAAATCGTGGATTACGAGCTGTCAATGCAGATTTATACGGAAGTAGTAAAGCGGAAGATGATCACGTGGGACATCAGATATACATGTATATCTGCGTCATAGCGAAATGCAGAATGTCGTCAGCTAAATCGTTTATTGTGTAAACACTGAGTTTGTTCAGCTGCTGTGCTGTGTCAGTCTATTAAGAAGGAGCTTATTTCGGAATATGTTATTATTGCTTTTGTTTTTCCGCGTCGATAACCGGATCGAAATTCAACCCTTGTCTCACAAGGCACGTTTAAATGTATTATTTACGTACCTGTTGTTTACAATACTTGATGTTGTATTTGGATGGTATTTATCTTCTTTACGTAGTTATTGCAGTACAAACAAATGGGTATTTGTACTCAATTGCAAGATGGGAAAACTTTTCTCACATATATTTACTTCATTATGAAAAAAAATAATTAAACAAACATTGGACACCCTAGAACCTGGGTTATACCCCCTCCCCACTACCCTCCCCCTCCCTCCCCAACGGCATTTCTTAACCGTTCCAAAGCGGCATCCCTATTGTCAACACCTTATTGTTTGTGGTGTCATATTTTGCATTTTATTAATGTTTGTAGTTGTTGTTTGTTTCTGTGCGTGTTTGTGGTTGACTGTGGTCCTTGAATGCTACATTTCCTGTTTGACTTGTATATCTACTTGGCTAATTCCACAATGCTGTTCCAGTTGATAATTTTCAAATTGCTTTATTTTCTTACTGTAATCAGGAACTGTGCAATTATTTATATTAAAGATAGGCAATTTCACATACACATTTAAAACAAATAATGTTCAACGTGGTGTCATTGTCATAACTGGTTTCAGTTAAATATTACAATATGACATACAGTATATTGACCGACATGCTTCGTATCTATCAATGCAATTTTTTCTTACACAAATAGGTTTCTCACACTCTTGGGATAACCAAAAGACTTTTTCAATCAATGCATTGTTAGCTTCTGTTACCAAAACATTGCAGGATAGATACGAGTCATTTTGGAAACGTAACTTATATAATGATGCTAATAAACCCAATGGTAATAAGTTACGTACCTATAGGACTTTGAAGAGTTCTTACTGTATGAAAAATATCTTCTAGCCAATGATAAGTTAAAAATTGAAGTTGCTAATCTTGTTAAACTCAGAATAAGCAGTCACAAGCTTTTTATAGAAGAAGGAAGGTATACTTAAATAGATATTAATAACAGAATGTGTAAGATGTGTAAACATGTGATTGAGGATGAATACCATTTTATGATAAAATGTTCCCAGTTACATATTGTAAGGGCTAATTTCTTTGCACAACTAACTGCTATTATTCCCGATTTTTCAATGTTGGACGATAAGAGTAAATTTTACCTTATTCTCGGTAGTAATGATCATGATATCAACAATATATGTATATCATTTATCTCAGAGTTGTTCAATTTTAGAAAGACGGTATGAGGAAAATGTACTTGGTGAAGTAACACTATATATGTGGTAGTATTTAGATATGATGATAACAACTGACTGTCATTATAATTATAAACAAGCATATATGGAGAGAGATATATGACTTTTTTTACTTGCTTCTTGTTTTATACATGCTTTGTATTTCACTGTGTATGTCTGTGTTTTGGAGATATTCCTACTGTTGGATTTTAGACCAATAAAATATTTGATTTGATTTGATTTTACACTTTAAAGTTCAAATGTGTCACTTAAAAACATAAATGATATTTTCGACGTGGCATTTCTGCCTAAATATTGATCATCGTAACGTTTTATCAATATGAGTGATTAAATATCGACACAATGTCTGCCAGTATGTCTGCAGTGTTAAGGGCATAGCTGGCAATCCCATGAACATCAATCAGCGTGACAGAAGTTGTATATCAGTTGGTAGGCAAAGACAAAGATAGGGCACATACTGGACCAAAAGTATGAAATGTTCACGGTGTGTGTAATAATGTGAGAAATGATATATAGGGTCCTATAGAAACCACGGCGTTCGAACGTAGGTGGCATCGTAGGTCCGCACTGTACTACAAACAAGGACTTGAAACTACAATGAAAGAGACAAAAAACAACAGAAAGGGTGGTGAAGACAGGGTTACCGACTTGGAACGGTCAGTAGGCAATAAGGCCTACTGGTTAGACATATTTTAGTTTTCTTTCTAAATGAGCGTTTTGTGTGTATTTTTATTTATATGAACGTAGATATAAAAGTCGAACAGGAAATGTAGCTTTCACAGAACACAGTCAACCAAAACACGCGTTAACACAAATAGCAATTACAATGTTAATAAAACAAAAAATAACAAAGCATGGCACATCACAAACACAAACGGGTTGACAATAGGGCTATCGCCTTGGCACGGTCAGTGGCAAAAAAGGCCGCTGAGGGTTTAAACCAGGTTCTAGGGTGCACCAAACCTCACTCACTAAGACAAACATCAAACGCTACCGTCCTTTGAGGATTTATGTAGACGTGATCTGTCCGGTCATCAAAGAGGACAGCATAGTGGTGAACTGTGTGTGTAAATGGGTCAATCACTAAACATGCAGTGTGTTGTACGAAACATGTAAAGTTTATTTTTAGCAAGAAATCAAATCAAGCATATAAAGTCGGAATTGTATGCATTTGTGTGTTTTTTTCTCGAAAGAAAGGAAGATTCATGTTTAAATTCCACTGAAATACATATTTTGTTAGTCCAAGACCTGACACAATATATGTATGTGAAGTACATGAGGTGGTATCCTTATCATCACTGGCCAGAAATGACTTTCAGTTTCGTATTTAAAGATTAATACACGGGTATTGTGTTATTGTCTGTCATATCGGCCCGAGACCCCACAATGGTATTGTGTTATTGTCTGTCATATCGGCCCGAGACCCCACAATGGTATTGTGTTATTGTCTGTCATATCGGCCCGAGACCCCGCAATGGTATTGTGTTATTGTCTGTCATATCGGCCCGAGACCCCACAATGGTACTGTGTTATTGTCCGTCATATCGGCCCGAGACCCCACAATGGTACTGTGTTATTGTCTGTCATATCGGCCCGAGACCCCACAATGGTACTGTGTTATTGTCTGTCATATCGGCCCGAGACCCCACAATGGTATTGTGTTATTGTCTGTCATATCGGCCCGAGACCCCACAATGGTATTGTGTTATTGTCCCCACAATGGTATCGTGTTATTGTCTGTCATATCGGCCCGAGACCCCACAATGGTATCGTGTTATTGTCTGTCATATCGGCCCGAGACCCCACAATGGTATCGTGTTATTGTCTGTCATATCAGCCCGAGACCCCACAATGGTATTGTGTTATTGTCTGTCATATTGGCCCGAGACCCCACAATGGTATTGTGTTATTGTCTGTCATATTGGCCCGAGACCCCACAATGGTATTGTGTTATTGTCTGTCATATCGGCCCGAGACCCCACAATGGTATGGTGTTATTGTCTGTCATATCGGCCCGAGACCCCACAATGGTATTGTGTTATTGTCTGTCATATTGGCCCGAGACCCCACAATGGTATTGTGTTATTGTCTGTCATATCGGCCCGAGACCCCCCAATGGTATTGTGTTATTGTCTGTCATATCGGCCCGAGACACCACAATGGTATTGTGTTATTGTCTGTCATATCGGTCCGAGACCCCACAATTATACTATGTGGACTTGCTATGAAGTTTGTGAAGCACTCATTTTCCTATTAGATAATATTTTCGTCAGGTATGGAACCACCGTTTACAGACAATTTGTTGGTATCCCTATGGGTACGAACTGTGCACCACTTGTCGCAGATTTGTTTTTAATGTGCTATGAAAGAGATTTCATGTTGAGTCTTTCACCAGATACCCAGGCAGATGTTATTGAAGCCTTTAATGACACCTCTCGGTATTTGGATGACATATTGAACATTGACAACCCTTTCTTTCCAACTATGGTTAATAATATTTATCCTAAAGAACTTCAGCTTAAAGCTAATATATCTGATAATAACGCTTCTTTTCTTGATTTAGATCTCTCGATTGAAAATGGTGAAATAATTAGAAAATCTTTAACAAGAGAGATGATTTTAATTTTGACATTGTTAATTATCCCCACTTGGATGGGAATGTACCCCGAGCAACTTCTTATGGGATGTATTTGTCTCAACTTATTCGTTTTTCAAGAGCTTGTACTCGAGTTGAGGACTTTAATATTCGTAATCTTTGTATAACTAAAAAGCTACTCAATCAGGGTTACCGTTACCATAAACTTCGTAAAACCTTTGCAAAATGTTATTATCGTAACCCTAATCTTCTTTCCAAATATAAAAGTAATTTAAGGACTCTTCTGCGAAAAGGACTATCACAACCTGACTTCTATGGTGATGTGATTTACAAACTTCTTAAGATTCTTGGTCATGATCACTTTCATACTATCTTTGTTAAACTTGTTAAAAGGTTTATCAAAAGAGGTTATGACCCTATCAATTTGCAACGTACTGCATGCTTGGTGGTGGAGCATTTACAGTTCGCCACTACGCTTTCCTCTTTAATTGTACGATGACCGGACATGCTGTGGACCCTATGATAACGTCTACCTAAAGCCCATTGGGACGGTGGCGTTTGATGTTTGTCCGCGGTCTTGTCTTGTCGTGCCCTCAATGGTTTATTCTCTCGTTGCTCTGGTTTCTGCCAAGTCATCGAGTACCTTCATTGTGTCTTTCTCGGCTTTTTTTTTTTGTATTTTTATATACACGAGCATCTAGGTGTTTTACTTATATTGCCTTTTAACGCTGCCTTGTTGGTTAGAGAATATTTCATAGCGGGATTTCTTTATTTACACTGTCCCGTTTAATTGGGATGACAATAGGCTAAGTGTGAGGATTGGTGCACCCTAGAACCTGGTTTAAACCCCCAGTGGTCTTTTTGGCCACTGACCGTTCCAACGCGGAAGCCCTATTGTCAACCCTTTTGTGTTTGTGATGTCGTTTGCATTTGTTATTACTTTTGCCTTCTCGTTTGTCTGTTTGCGTGTTTGTTTTTGTGTTTTGTGGTTGACTGTCGTCATTGAATGCTACTTTCTCTGTCCGATTTTTATATCTTTCTTTTTGTTGACAAACGCTCCTACGCCATATTCATTTACTTCATGATGCCATCCCTCAACCATTAATCCATCTAAGTACAACAAGTAAAACAAGCTGTTAGCCAATGACGCTAACGTCCTCTCGCCGGCTTCCGTTTTAACGCTTATTTAAATGACGACATTTACTTTAGTTGACGTCACTTCGGTTACGTCATGTCATCGACGTGTTTAACGTCAAAGGACTAGGTATGATAAAGGCCAATGTTGGTACCCATTTAAATTTTGATGAAACATGTATAGATGTTTTGCAAAATTACTATATTTCAACAAAAAGTAAAAAGTAAGATGTTGGCTTATCTCATTTTCCAAAAAATAAGATGTTTGCACACACGTGTATGTTGTTTAGATAATTACTTTAAAAGGGGGGTGGGTGGGAGTGGGGGAGGGGGCGGGGGGGGGGGGGGAGTGGGAGATGTTTGCACACACGTGTATGTTGTTTAGAAAATTACTTTAAAAAGTAGGGGGATATAGGAAGAAAAATGCAAGAAATATTTATCCCATTGCAAATCAATAATGTTTTAACCCAAAAGTGTATCTAATAAACTACTAAAACTAATACTTATTAGTTTGACCATATTATATCAATCCACGCAAACTACAAGTGGGGTAACTCTATGTTTCGGTCTTCACTTTAACCAAAATCTGCTTTTTCCAGTTTTTTTCTAGATTTTTAAAGTTGCAGAGAATATTAATCAAGTATCCTTATCATTTGACATACTTGTTTATAAATAGTGTGAACTAAACTTGTAAACGTTTAATAGTGTCACCTGTAACCATGGCAACGGGTTTTTTAAAATGTTTTTTCTACAAATATTCTTTTAACAAATATTCTATTTTCTTATTATACCTTAAATTACTGATATTTGTTGATGCTACATTTTCATTAAGCATATATAGTAAGTGTACATTCTTTAAGACAGAAATAATGGATATCGTGACATTGTGTTACCATGGCAACATACAATCAGTAGGTCTGTTAATTCAAAACACGTTTTTCCATTTTTTTAAAGGTTTCAGTGACTGATATATATTAGGATTCCTAAATATTATAAACAATAAATATATAGCTAATGTCAACTAAATACGTAAACGTTTTATTAAATCAAGCGTAACCATGGCAACATGTTTTTAAAATGTTTTTCTCTGAATATTTGGTAGTTTTATTATTCTTTCCAATGAGTGAGTGAGCTATATTTGTTGATGCTACATTTTTGTTATGCATATGTAGTAAGTGTACACTCTTTAAGGCAGAAATAATGGATATCGTGACATTGTGTTACCATGGTATATGAAAGTGATCCTGACCAAGAATCTTACGACACATAAACCCCATAAGAAGTTGCTCGGGGAACATCCCCATCTAAATGGGGATAATTTTAGATGGGGATAATTAACAATATCAAAATTAAAAGCATCTCTCTTGTCATAGATTTTGCTAATTATTTCACCATTTTCAGCAGAGAGATGTAAATCGAGAAAAGAAGCGTTAATATCAGAAATATTAGCTTTGTTAATTTGGAGTTCTTTAGGATATATATTATTAACCATAGTAGAAAATAAAGGGTTGTCAATGTTTAAATGTCATCCAGATACCGAAAGGTGTCATTAAATGCCTCAGTAACATCTTCCTGGGTATCTGGTGAAAGACTCAACATGAAATCTCTTAAACAGCAATATAAAAACAAATCTGCGACACGAGATGCACAGTTCGTACCTATAGGGATACCAACAATTTGTCTATAAACGGTTCCATACCTGACGAAAATATTATCTAATAGGAAGACGAGTGCTTCACAAACTTCTTGGCAAGTTCACATAGTATAATTGTCTAAACTGCCGTTAGTAAAAAACGCTTTAATATTATTACAGGCCAAAAATATAGTATTTTCCCCAGCGAATTTGTTTCAATAAGAGCAATAAGCTTGTCTTTAATAAGGTGATTGATGTGGTAAGGTTGTATATAGTGTAGAGAAGTCATAAGTGCTAATAGATGAAACTTGACGTTTATTGCAAAATCTATCAAGAACGTCTCCTGAATTTTTAATAGATCAAAACAAATTAATCCCAGAGTTTTCATAAGATTTATCACAGTATTGTTTGACGTGATTTTTAACGGCAGTAAGACAAGAAGTTAAATGTTTGGAGATGTTTGTTGTGGTGCAGACAATGGAAGTCGAAATAAAGCGGGCCTTATACGGATTTTATGTAATTTAGGAATCCAGTACATAGTTGGCAGTTTGTTCTGCTTTTCGTCTACCCCAGCCTTGAAAGTAGTGCACCGAGTAATATGTGTGGAAATAACATCATCCTCAGTAGAATGAACTGGAATATACGAATTAGTGCTACCGAGTTCCAGAGATAAAACATTGACGTGATGTAGGTGTCAAACAATAATGATATTATTAGCTGCTTTATCAGCAGGAACTAAAACAAATTTATTATGAAATTCTTGAATTCCCGATTTTAAATTACGAAAGGAAAACCTAAGTTTCGGAGAAAGTAAAGATGGGTTAGCATTATAAAAAATTCATGAACAGTCATACCGAGACGACTGCAATATTTCGTATATGTCCTGTTCGGCCGTTTCCAAAGGTCCACTCTCATACAATTTTACTAAGTGTATCTATAATTTTAAAAATTGACTTTTTCCAAGTAGAAAGAGAGTTTGGGTCGACACCATTTTATATTAAAATCCTTAATGGATTGGGCGATCTGAGCACGATAGACATTAAAATCGATAGTTGAAGGTAATCTATACTTAGGACCTTTTGAAAACAGATGCCGAATACATTTATCAACAATATCAAAATAACCAGTGATGACATGACCTGCTGGAGCATAGCAAAACATTCACATTCCGTAGGAGTGTTATTTACTATATCAAGGTCAGAAAATATTATTTTATTTCAAGCTCTGTTTCTTTATTTCAAGCTGTTTCTCGTCATGGCGGAAGTTATAATGTTCAGATAAGACCATACACGTTATAAGAGGAGATATTTGCCTCTTTCAGTGCTAAGGAAATTCTATAATAATAGTTAAAAGGTTATAACATTAATGACTGATGCCAGTCTATGTGTGGAGTTGCATGTTGGTTTTTTTTGTTGTTTTTTTACTATTTTTCCATGTGATTGTTGATTGTTTCAAATTAATGCGTGCTGTTTGATGGAATGGGTTTTATGCATGCTGTATTTCACTGTCACCTGATTGAAAGGTTTCTATCCTCTATTACTGGCTGTGGAAAGTTGGTTTGACTGTAAAGTATTTCATTTTCACTATTTTATTTTATTGAATATTTACAGTTGTAGAAGATTCGCTACACTAAGAAACGTCTGACTATTTAATTATGCTGACTTTACTACTACTCATTTCCGTATATAATCAAAGATGACCGGTAACAAGTATCAACTAAAATATATAGCAGTAACTTTTAAACACAAACTGGACGAGACAAGCTATGAAACGCGCCAAATTGTTCTGGTTCGTGTCAAAATGTTTCTGTTATACAAATTCCTGCTTCAAAATATAGTTACTGCCCATGCAAAAAAAAGTCGTTCCCTTTACCCTTTATTTACAGTATGCCGATCGATGCCGTGAGTGACGGACGTGATGACCTTGTATCATGACGTCTGTCCAGAAGGGCGCTCATTGTCATGTTGTGGCAACACTGATTATAGACGCTTCGCTGATATTTACCGTTTGCCCGCAAGATAGGTCTCCGAGTAAATTAGTTTTGTCCATACTTGATTTCTATTACCCGATTACCGCAAGAAAAAATGATTCATTACGACGGAAAATTAGTTTTGGTTGAGAAAATATGAGCATAGATGGGCATCACTTACATTTGCGTACTTGACCTGGTTACGTTCTCTCGTCGTATAAGTATGTTTACTGCGACTTTAATTCGAGTCAACTGTATTGAAAAGCTTGAAAAGCTTTTTTTTGCGACGTTTGATGAGTCGTTTAATTGGCGCAAAATGCCTGTAATGGCGACGCGTTATTGCATCTCAACGTAGCATGCTCTTCGACTTTATTGGTGGATTGGCGTACTATTTCGGCGATTCGGTGGAAGTACCCGACACCAATGCAGAGATTAAAACATCTAAGCATTTATGTTAGTCAAAGCTAACTTGAATGGTGTGGGGGTGGGGTGGGGGAGGGGTGAGGGGTGAAACGTTGCTTTTAAAAACTATTTCAGTCATATCACGAGGATGACTACGTGTAGCATTGAGCGCAATGCTTAATCATCTGCCATACTGCAATACCACGCACTAGACACAGTGTATGATACCTTACTTAGTCACATTATACTGAAACGCATCCGACTAGTCCGAGCACTACCTTTATATGCGTCAATAAACGGAGCTACTATATTTATGAAGTATTTGGTGTAACCAGGGCGAGGATCAAAGCCGTGACCTCCTGCATGCGAGACGGACGCTCTACCACAAAGCTAAAGCCGCAGTCTCGGCTCTGACGAATAAGGTCAGGTATACTAGGGGGAAAATGAAAAGCGTAGATAGTCTGTCAGTTTCCTTATTCTGGGAGAGAAACATTAACTCATTAAATCAAATGTAGCCGACTTATTTCAGTTACGAGTACATCCCATTTGATTATCGGGTCCTTTATATACGGTTCATTTTGCTGTAAACCATTGTAACGGACTGCTCAGTTGTAATAGCTCGCTAGCCTCGGAGTCATTTTATATATCAGTTCAAAAGGAGATCCATCTATTAACACGGTACAGAGATAGGGTATCAAGGGTCCCCTTGTTGTCATCCTGGGAGCCAAGGTCCTACTGACTGTTTCAAGGCGGCACCCCTATTGTCAACCCCAGGTTTATGTTTGTGATGTCATATCTTGCCTTTTATACTTCTTGTATTTAGTGCTTGTTTCTATGCGTATTTTTGGTTAACTGTGGTCCTTGAATGCTACATTTCCTGTTCGACTTTTATATTAACTTTTTTGTTCTTCGGAAAGTGTGCATTTTTCAAAACAAATTGTTACGCACAGATTATACGATAACTAATTAAATACTTTGGAATTTTTTAAGGCTCATCTTGAAAAATGTTATTTCGAGACTCTAAGTAGAAACGTCTACTCCAGACAATCCTTCTAAATTGACGCAAGACAGTGAGGAGTCTATTTTAGAAAAACAAGATAGAACGAATAAGAAGGATGTGTAATGATTAAAGTCAATGATTTCCTTTTCATGAGATGTACTTTTTTATTTACACTGTTTTGTCAATTTGAGCGCTGACGACATGATAATAGCGAGGTTGTGTACAAATAATATCAATTTAAGCTAACTAATAGGCCTTATTACCATTCCAAGCCGGTAACCCTGTCTTCACCACTCGTTGTGTTGTGTGGTGTTCTCTTGTCATTGTATATTTAACTTGCTCCTTGTGGTGCAGTGTTTCTACTATGCTGCTGTTGCGTTTGGGTGCTGTGATTTCTAAAGGACCTTTTTTCTCGTTTTTATCTAGTTTTTTTTAACAATTATATCACCAGAGATCCTTAAAGATAATTGTAACATGGAGCTATTCAAATGTTAAGTAATTCTAATCTGTGAAAGCATGGGAACAGTTGATAGTAAAAAATAAAAGATAAAGTAAAGATAGTCTTTGTGTGATATGTTTTGCACTGTTCGCGAAAAGGAGCATACATGCTGTGTGTGTTCAGTCCGTTACAATGTTTCATCTTTTGCTTTTGTTCAGAGAGAGAGAGAGAGAGAGAGAGAGAGAGAGAGAGAGAGAGAGATGATACTTAATGCTGCTACATAATGCTTTAACCCGTTTGTATTTGTGATGTTACATGCCTTGCTTATTAACATTAGTAGTCTTGTTTATTTTAATGCGTGCTTTTGGTTGGCTGTGTTCTGTGAAACCTACCTTTCCTATTCGGCTTTTATACCTGCTTGTAATCACATACATATCATATACTACTGCTTCTTTGACAGCATTTCATTTTTCTAAATAAATATATCTATCTTAATATCTCGCCCATCTGTAATGCCCAAAGGTTCTATAATTATACAGGATTGTAATATCTCGCCCATCTGTAATGCCCAAAGGTTCTATAATTATACAGGATTGTAATATCTCGCCCATCTGTAATGCCCAAAGGTTCTATAATTATACAGGATTGACTCGCCCATCTGTAATGTCCAAAGGTTCTATAATTATACAGGATTGGCTCGCCCATCTGTAATGCCCAAAGGTTCTATAATTATACAGGATTGTAATATCTCGCCCATCTTTAATGTCCAAAGGTTCTATAATTATACAGGATTGACTCGCCCATCTGTAATTCCCAAAGGTTCTATAATTATACAGGATTGACTCGCCCATCTGTAATGTCCAAAGGTTCTATAATTATACAGGATTGTAATATCTCGCCCATCTGTAATGTCCAAAGGTTCTATAATTATACAGGATTGGCTCGCCCATCTGTAATGCCCAAAGGTTCTATAATTATACAGGATTGGCTCGCCCATCTGTAATGCCCAAAGGTTCTATAATTATACAGGATTGTAATATCTCGCCCATCTTTAATGTCCAAAGGTTCTATAATTATACAGGATTGACTCGCCCATCTGTAATGTCCAAAGGTTCTATAATTATACAGGATTGTAATATCTCGCCCATCTGTAATGTCCAAAGGTTCTATAATTATACAGGATTGACTCGCCCATCTGTAATGTCCAAAGGTTCTATAATTATACAGGATTGTAATATCTCGCCCATCTGTAATGTCCAAAGGTTCTATAATTATACAGGATTGGCTCGCCCATCTGTAATGTCCAAAGGTTCTATAATTATACAGGATTGTAATATCTCGCCCATCTTTAATGTCCAAAGGTTCTATAATTATACAGGATTGTAATATCTCGCCCATCAGTAATGTCCAAAGGTTCTATAATTATACAGGATTGACTCGCCCATCTGTAATGTCCAAAGGTTCTATAATTATACAGGATTGGCTCGCCCATCTGTAATGCCCAAAGGTTCTATAATTATACAGGATTGTAATATCTCGCCCATCTGTAATGCCCAAAGGTTCTATAATTATACAGGATTGTAATATCTCGCCCATCTGTAATGTCCGGAGGTTCTATAATTATACAGGATTGACTCGCCCATCTGTAATGTCCAAAGGTTCTATAATTATACAGGATTGTAATATCTCGCCCATCTGTAATGTCCAAAGGTTCTATAATTATACAGGATTGACTCGCCCATCTGTAATGTCCAAAGGTTCTATAATTATACAGGATTGTAATATCTCGCCCATCTGTAATGTCCAAAGGTTCTATAATTATACAGGATTGTAATATCTCGCCCATCTGTAATGTCCAAAGGTTCTATAATTATACAGGATTGACTCGCCCATCTGTAATGTCCAAAGGTTCTATAATTATACAGGATTGGCTCGCCCATCTGTAATGTCCAAAGGTTCTATAATTATACAGGATTGTAATATCTCGCCCATCTTTAATGTCCAAAGGTTCTATAATTATACAGGATTGACTCGCCCATCTGTAATGTCCAAAGGTTCTATAATTATACAGGATTGGCTCGCCCATCTGTAATGCCCAAAGGTTCTATAATTATACAGGATTGTAATATCTCGCCCATCTTTAATGTCCAAAGGTTCTATAATTATACAGGATTGACTCGCCCATCTGTAATGTCCAAAGGTTCTATAATTATACAGGATTGTAATATCTCGCCCATCTGTAATGTCCAAAGGTTCTATAATTATACAGGATTGGCTCGCCCATCTGTAATGCCCAAAGGTTCTATAATTATACAGGATTGTAATATCTCGCCCATCTTTAATGTCCAAAGGTTCTATAATTATACAGGATTGACTCGCCCATCTGTAATGTCCAAAGGTTCTATAATTATACAGGATTGTAATATCTCGCCCATCTGTAATGTCCAAAGGTTCTATAATTATACAGGATTGGCTCGCCCATCTGTAATGCCCAAAGGTTCTATAATTATACAGGATTGGCTCGCCCATCTGTAATGCCCAAAGGTTCTATAATTATACAGGATTGTAATATCTCGCCCATCTTTAATGTCCAAAGGTTCTATAATTATACAGGATTGACTCGCCCATCTGTAATGTCCAAAGGTTCTATAATTATACAGGATTGTAATATCTCGCCCATCTGTAATGTCCAAAGGTTCTATAATTATACAGGATTGACTCGCCCATCTGTAATGTCCAAAGGTTCTATAATTATACAGGATTGTAATATCTCGCCCATCTGTAATGTCCAAAGGTTCTATAATTATACAGGATTGGCTCGCCCATCTGTAATGTCCAAAGGTTCTATAATTATACAGGATTGTAATATCTCGCCCATCTTTAATGTCCAAAGGTTCTATACTTATACAGGATTGTAATATCTCGCCCATCAGTAATGTCCAAAGGTTCTATAATTATACAGGATTGACTCGCCCATCTGTAATGTCCAAAGGTTCTATAATTATACAGGATTGGCTCGCCCATCTGTAATGCCCAAAGGTTCTATAATTATACAGGATTGTAATATCTCGCCCATCTGTAATGCCCAAAGGTTCTATAATTATACAGGATTGTAATATCTCGCCCATCTGTAATGTCCGGAGGTTCTATAATTATACAGGATTGACTCGCCCATCTGTAATGTCCAAAGGTTCTATAATTATACAGGATTGTAATATCTCGCCCATCTGTAATGTCCAAAGGTTCTATAATTATACAGGATTGACTCGCCCATCTGTAATGTCCAAAGGTTCTATAATTATACAGGATTGTAATATCTCGCCCATCTGTAATGTCCAAAGGTTCTATAATTATACAGGATTGTAATATCTCGCCCATCTGTAATGTCCAAAGGTTCTATAATTATACAGGATTGACTCGCCCATCTGTAATGTCCAAAGGTTCTATAATTATACAGGATTGGCTCGCCCATCTGTAATGTCCAAAGGTTCTATAATTATACAGGATTGTAATATCTCGCCCATCTTTAATGTCCAAAGGTTCTATAATTATACAGGATTGACTCGCCCATCTGTAATGTCCAAAGGTTCTATAATTATACAGGATTGGCTCGCCCATCTGTAATGCCCAAAGGTTCTATAATTATACAGGATTGTAATATCTCGCCCATCTTTAATGTCCAAAGGTTCTATAATTATACAGGATTGACTCGCCCATCTGTAATGTCCAAAGGTTCTATAATTATACAGGATTGTAATATCTCGCCCATCTGTAATGTCCAAAGGTTCTATAATTATACAGGATTGGCTCGCCCATCTGTAATGCCCAAAGGTTCTATAATTATACAGGATTGTAATATCTCGCCCATCTTTAATGTCCAAAGGTTCTATAATTATACAGGATTGACTCGCCCATCTGTAATGTCCAAAGGTTCTATAATTATACAGGATTGTAATATCTCGCCCATCTTTAATGTCCAAAGGTTCTATAATTATACAGGATTGGCTCGCCCATCTGTAATGCCCAAAGGTTCTATAATTATACAGGATTGACTCGCCCATCTGTAATGCCCAAAGGTTCTATAATTATACAGGATTGTAATATCTCGCCCATCTGTAATGTCCAAAGGTTCTATAATTATACAGGATTGACTCGCCCATCTGTAATGCCCTAAGGTTCTATAATTATACAGGATTGTAATATCTCGCCCATCTTTAATGTCCAAAGGTTCTATAATTATACAGGATTGACTCGCCCATCTGTAATGTCCAAAGGTTCTATAATTATACAGGATTGGCTCGCCCATCTGTAATGCCCAAAGGTTCTATAATTATACAGGATTGTAATATCTCGCCCATCTTTAATGTCCAAAGGTTCTATAATTATACAGGATTGTAATATCTCGCCCATCTGTAATGTCCAAAGGTTCTATAATTATACAGGATTGACTCGCCCATCTGTAATGCCCAAAGGTTCTATAATTATACAGGATTGTAATATCTCGCCCATCTTTAATGTCCAAAGGTTCTATAATTATACAGGATTGTAATATCTCGCCCATCTGTAATGTCCAAAGGTTCAATAATTATACAGGATTGGCTCGCCCATCTGTAATGCCCAAAGGTTCTATAATTATACAGGATTGTAATATCTCGCCCATCTTTAATGTCCAAAGGTTCTATAATTATACAGGATTGGCTCGCCCATCTGTAATGCCCAAAGGTTCTATAATTATACAGGATTGTAATATCTCGCCCATCTTTAATGTCCAAAGGTTCTATAATTATACAGGATTGACTCGCCCATCTGTAATGTCCAAAGGTTCTATAATTATACAGGATTGTAATATCTCGCCCATCTGTAATGTCCAAAGGTTCTATAATTATACAGGATTGGCTCGCCCATCTGTAATGCCCAAAGGTTCTATAATTATACAGGATTGTAATATCTCGCCCATCTTTAATGTCCAAAGGTTCTATAATTATACAGGATTGACTCGCCCATCTGTAATGTCCAAAGGTTCTATAATTATACAGGATTGTAATATCTCGCCCATCTGTAATGCCCAAAGGTTCTATAATTATACAGGATTGTAATATCTCGCCCATCTTTAATGTCCAAAGGTTCTATAATTATACAGGATTGACTCGCCCATCTGTAATGTCCAAAGGTTCTATAATTATACAGGATTGTAATATCTCGCCCATCTGTAATGCCCAAAGGTTCTATAATTATACAGGATTGGCTCGCCCATCTGTAATGTCCAAAGGTTCTATAATTATACAGGATTGTAATATCTCGCCCATCTTTAATGTCCAAAGGTTCTATAATTATACAGGATTGTAATATCTCGCCCATCTGTAATGTCCAAAGGTTCTATAATTATACAGGATTGACTCGCCCATCTGTAATGCCCAAAGGTTCTATAATTATACAGGATTGTAATATCTCGCCCATCTTTAATGTCCAAAGGTTCTATAATTATACAGGATTGACTCGCCCATCTGTAATGTCCAAAGGTTCTATAATTATACAGGATTGTAATATCTCGCCCATCTGTAATGCCCAAAGGTTCTATAATTATACAGGATTGGCTCGCCCATCTGTAATGTCCAAAGGTTCTATAATTATACAGGATTGTAATATCTCGCCCATCTTTAATGTCCAAAGGTTCTATAATTATACAGGATTGTAATATCTCGCCCATCTGTAATGTCCAAAGGTTCTATAATTATACAGGATTGACTCGCCCATCTGTAATGTCCAAAGGTTCTATAATTATACAGGATTGTAATATCTCGCCCATCTTTAATGTCCAAAGGTTCTATAATTATACAGGATTGTAATATCTCGCCCATCTGTAATGTCCAAAGGTTCTATAATTATACAGGATTGACTCGCCCATCTGTAATGTCCAAAGGTTCTATAATTATACAGGATTGGCTCGCCCATCTGTAATGTCCAAAGGTTCTATAATTATACAGGATTGTAATATCTCGCCCATCTTTAATGTCCAAAGGTTCTATAATTATACAGGATTGTAATATCTCGCCCATCTGTAATGTCCAAAGGTTCTATAATTATACAGGATTGACTCGCCCATCTGTAATGCCCAAAGGTTCTATAATTATACAGGATTGTAATATCTCGCCCATCTGTAATGTTCAAAGGTTCTATAATTATACAGGATTGGCTCGCCCATCTGTAATGCCCAAAGGTTCTATAATTATACAGGATTGTAATATCTCGCCCATCTTTAATGTCCAAAGGTTCTATAATTATACAGGATTGACTCGCCTATCTGTAATGTCCAAAGGTTCTATAATTATACAGGATTGGCTCGCCCATCTGTAATGCCCAAAGGTTCTATAATTATACAGGATTGTAATATCTCGCCCATCTGTAATGTCCAAAGGTTCTATAATTATACAGGATTGACTCGCCCATCTGTAATGCCCAAAGGTTCTATAATTATACAGGATTGTAATATCTCGCCCATCTGTAATGTCCAAAGGTTCTATAATTATACAGGATTGGCTCGCCCATCTGTAATGCCCAAAGGTTCTCTAATTATACAGGATTGTAATATCTCGCCCATCTTTAATGTCAAAAGGTTCTATAATTATACAGGATTGTAATATCTCGCCCATCTGTAATGTCCAAAGGTTCTATAATTATACAGGATTGACTCGCCCATCTGTAATGTCCAAAGGTTCTATAATTATACAGGATTGTAATATCTCGCCCATCTTTAATGTCCAAAGGTTCTATAATTATACAGGATTGTAATATCTCGCCCATCTGTAATGTCCAAAGGTTCTATAATTATACAGGATTGACTCGCCCATCTGTAATGTCCAAAGGTTCTATAATTATACAGATTTGGCTCGCCCATCTGTAATGCCCAAAGGTTCTATAATTATACAGGATTGACTCGCCCATCTGTAATGTCCAAAGGTTCTATAATTATACAGGATTGGCTCGCCCATCTGTAATGTCCAAAGGTTCTATAATTATACAGGATTGGCTCGCCCATCTGTAATGTCCAAAGGTTCTATAATTATACAGGATTGTAATATCTCGCCCATCTTTAATGTCCAAAGGTTCTATAATTATACAGGATTGACTCGCCCATCTGTAATGTCCAAAGGTTCTATAATTATACAGGATTGACTCGCCCATCTGTAATGTCCAAAGGTTCTATAATTATACAGGATTGGCTCGCCCATCTGTAATGCCCAAAGGTTCTATAATTATACAGGATTGTAATATCTCGCCCATCTGTAATGTCCAAAGGTTCTATAATTATACAGGATTGACTCGCCCATCTGTAATGCCCAAAGGTTCTATAATTATACAGGATTGTAATATCTCGCCCATCTGTAATGTCCAAAGGTTCTATAATTATACAGGATTGGCTCGCCCATCTGTAATGCCCAAAGGTTCTATAATTATACAGGATTGACTCGCCCATCTGTAATGTCCAAAGGTTCTATAATTATACAGGATTGGCTCGCCCATCTGTAATGCCCAAAGGTTCTATAATTATACAGGATTGTAATATCTCGCCCATCTGTAATGTCCAAAGGTTCTATAATTATACAGGATTGACTCGCCCATCTGTAATGCCCAAAGGTTCTATAATTATACAGGATTGTAATATCTCGCCCATCTGTAATGTCCAAAGGTTCTATAATTATACAGGATTGGCTCGCCCATCTGTAATGCCCAAAGGTTCTATAATTATACAGGATTGGCTCGCCCATCTGTAATGCCCAAAGGTTCTATAATTATACAGGATTGTAATATCTCGCCCATCTGTAATGTCCAAAGGTTCTATAATTATACAGGATTGACTCTCCCATCTGTAATGCCCAAAGATTCTATAATTATACAGGATTGAACATTGGAGAAATACAAACTAGTTAGAATGGCACGCTTGCTTTTTTGTGTTGTTCCTTATGATAATTATATATTTGTTGTAGTAATATATCAAACTGTGCTACAGCAACTATTTGTCATTTTTGAATATTATATGTCAAAATACAATCACGTAATTTCGTACAATGACATATCTATAACAAGAAATCTGTCTCTTTTCCATAAATACAGATCCTCATTGCGATAACCATGTAAATGTCTTGTTGTTTGCTAGAACTTAAATAACTGTTACTACTTCAGACATTTTAACTAATATATATATATTACATTCCCAGTTTATTAAAGCCCAGAGTAAATAGAAGATAAACATGCTGACATTTATTTTATAATAAAGGTAGATATACCAGTGGAACAGGACATGTGTCATGCAAGGATCACGCAACACGCACAGAAACAAACAACAACTATAGTGATATATAAAAGGCAAGATATATGACATAACAAACATAAATGGGTTGACAATAGGGCTACCACCTTGGTACTGTCTGTGGTCCAAAAAAGCCTTATAGGGTATTAAACCAGGTTTTGCCAGAAACTGTGACGGGCTAACATTATATCGAATTTACAAATATACCAGAGTAACGTTAAACAAAAACACAAACTTGCATAAGGTACACAAGACTTAATATTTAACGAACACTCTAGGCTAACGTTTATACGTTTCAACCAGTTGGTTGTAACCAGTTGCATGCAACGTCAGAGATACTGTTTCAATTATGCACGCCCGTCCGTCGGGCAGGTACGTAAATAGGGCAGTTCTATGTAGCAATCCTCCAACAGAACTCCAGCAGAACTCCGGGAACATTTTCGATAGTATCTCTTTCCGCCTCTTTTCGATAGTATCCTTTTCGTCTCTCTTCGAGTCGAGTTGTTAAACAACAACGTAATCAATGTTGCACGAAATGCTCTCACTTCTAAATTGTTATTCTGCAAAAGTATTGACGTGCAATCAACTACATATTTAATTCCAGTCACTGTGTGTAAGTATTCATTACGCGTCTAAAACCTTCCAAATCGCTGATTTGTTTGTAACGTTATTTCTTCATCGGGACAAAGTTATTGACAACCTTAAGAGACAAATTAGATTTTCAAAACATTACCAGCAAAAGTACACATTTGTTCAAGTTTCGCGACGTTACAATTTATTTCAGATTAGGTAAAAATATTGATTAGGAATGCGTATTCCAGTATCAAATTCAGTTAGAAGCTCCCGAGAATGTCTAGTTCCAGTTAAATGGACACATGATTAGTGAGTTTTCATCTAGTTTACAGAACATTATCCCAAACCGTGTTATTCCACAAGGCTATGATTCTACTTTTGTGCATGACATTCTCGGTAAATGTGTTTGTCCACTTACGTCTATAGTCTCTCTTAGAAATCTGTTTAGGGCGTGCTGAATATGGGGTGGGGGAGGGGGGCAGTGGGGAGTGGGGATGGCGGACGAGTCCACATTTAGGGCGGACGAGTCCACATTTACCCCTTTTTTAAAAATCAAAACAGAACTAATTCAGGACAAATCGGGAGCTAGATAAGCTTCTTTTCGTTTGGCTGGATCGTGCCTCCGACACAAAGATGGCCGTTATCTTAAGATTGTTCTAACAGGGACGTCATCATTCATCTTGGTAGTATTAATGAATAAAAACTGCTTTTATAAATATAGATATAAAAATCGAACAGGAAAAGCAGCATTCAAGGACGACAGCCACAAACACGCACAGAAACAAAGAACACATTTAAAGATGAATAAAAGGCCAAATAAGACATCAAAACACTAGAGAAATATATATGCAAATACATGTATTACGGAAATTACGGCGTATGACGCCATCATACGACGTCATAATAAGACAAGGATATATTATATAGCAGCTACATTAATGTATGTATGTTGTGGCATTTTTGAGGTTATGTGATAAACAGAATCTCAAATTATTGTCAATTTAAAAAGAAATGTATTCATCGGACAAAATTGCTAAGATGCTCGCCAAAAACTCGCATCATGTAGTGCTATCCAACTCGTTTAATAAATGCAATACTAAACAGACACTAATGTAAGATTCGCTATATTTGCAGAGATAGCGTAAGGGTTTGATATATTCGCTAATAAAGCTTGAGGGTTTGGAATCGTATGCGGGATCATGTGGGTGATTATGTCGCCTGTGTTACGTGGTATGTCGCCTGTGTTGCGTGGTATGTCGCCTGTGTTGCGTGGTATGTCGCCTGTGTTACGTGGTATGTCGCCTGTGTTGCGTGGTATGTCGCCTGTGTTACGTGGTATGTCGCCTGTGTTGCGTGGTTAACTGAATGAATTATCGTCGAGAGTCATGAGTCGTGAGTCAAGGCCAAACCTTGGTATCTGTGTCGAACTTAGGAATAGATCTCACTTTTTTTCACAAGCTTTTCAGCATGTTTTAACATCCATGTGTCCTTGTGGAAACGTTTCTTAATTCTTGGGATTGTTTGGTGGAAAATGACTTAATTTAGTCCATTCCCTCCCCAGATTTGTTTATGTATTTGATTGACATATCAGTAATGTAATGCTCGTATATCAGCCACATCATAAAACACTACATTACATGCTTCGTGGTTATGGGAAAGTCACAGATCCGAACATATAAGACATATAAAGCATTAATTGTCAGGACAATAGTTTATATTTCAAATTCGGTCGGATGCAATTACGTAAACTTGCATAGTCATTAAATGTCTGCCAGTTTGAACATGTCATTGACTTACTCGTAATATTGTTATCTCAAAGTGTTACTTAGAACGAGATGTTGTGGCAAAAAACGACGAGCTTGCGAGCCGTCCTGCGCCAAAAAGAACGAGGTCCAATCCTTAATTGTTGTCATTTACTTGGGACAGTTTCGAAGTTTCGACCTTATCAGTCGTAATGACGTCACAGCGCCGTTCAGTGGTAAAGGAGGGCGGATTTTCATCAAACTTACAAAATAAATTACACATGTGTTACTGTCGTACCCTTTCAAAACAAAATTCTCATGATTCTAACAAGTACATGGTAGCAGACACATTCAATCATTAAATAGATAAGTGAACCGTACCAGAAAAACGTTCAAATGGTTTTTAAAAATTATGAATGTGTTTCCCCTCAAAGATGTTGCCTTCCGTTTGCAAGGTTGTACAAAACGGACCCAAATCAACTTTGATTGCAGGTAAATGTGTTTCAGGTAAAGTGAACGGTGAAATTGTAAACTTTATTAAACAGTGGTCAGTCATTAAGTTTAGTCAGATGAAGTTGATTTTACAAAGATGCAGATAAAAGAACGTATTACTGGTAGAGATATTTCACAAAACTTCTAATGTACTCGTATATAAAGTTGTTGTCAAAGGGAAAAACGGCTTCTAAGAGTTGGTCTGCATTTATTGTACTCATTTAATCATGTACCTTAAACATTAAACCGAGGTCCGTATCCCCAGCCCCCAGTCCCCTCCACCAGCCTCCCCCTCCCCCACCCCACCCCCACCACCACATGAAAACCAATGATCAACATCCATTTTCATAGATAACAGCTACTAGACAGTCCAATATAATGAAATGATAAGGAGTATAGACCATTCGGGAAGCTGGTGCAGCTAAATATATAGCCACCGTAATATAGTATATAGTTATAAATGACACACATGAAACACGAGGGGTAAAAAGAGGAAAGAGCTAGAGTACGGAGTAAAGCCAGTACGAATGGTTATATCTTCCAAACAATGCATCACGCGTCACCCAGCTCCTTAACTATACAGACGATTTATTTGTGTCTTGCATCAGCCCGTTGTATCAACGCCAGACAATTCAATTAAAACACGAACTCATTATTTTAACGAAATACAATTGAAGATCTTAATAGCACAAGTCACACAAATGTTGAATAAAAACAAATATTGAAATAGCTTTTATACGACGCATTGCATGACTAATCATATAATGCGCCAAAAGTCGCGAAGGAATATTTGACTCGATGCGGTATATGACAAAAAGTCACAAAAAACGTCACATAATGCGTCGACATTGCCTCGGTATGTGCCTCAAGCCATATATTGCGAAAAAGCTAACATTGTACCATCACAGGCGTTTAGCTGCATATCCCCGCTGGTGTCACTAAGTGCGCACACTTTAAGATAATGTAAATAAAAAAAAAACATTCCTTATCCGATAAAAATATTCAATAGTCTGCCTTTGACTGGAATTAAATTACATGTATTAACGAGATTACAAACAGCTTTATTACACAAACAAGCTGTACACATATATAAACACACGGTGTGCTTAAGTTGCTGTTCATAATTTGAATAAACTTACTTTTTCGAGACATGTACCGCTATGAACACTGCCTCCCATAAGCCCATCTATCGTTGTCTGGTAATGATGATTTCTTCGATATAATGTTGGACCAAATGACAGTATCTACAGGAGTGTTTCACGGACACCACGGGGCAGTTTCGTCCTAGAGTTTGATTAGTTGTTGTTTTAATGTACATTCGGTCTGCACTCTATGGAATCATTTATAACTGCCTTGCAAATCTCGTTTCAGTTCCCAATTGTCCTTGAGTAATGAAATTGCATTGTTAACGAAACATTCAGAAAAAATGCATTCTGGGAAGACGGTAGCGGATTGCTATTTTTCTTGCTCCGGAAAATCTCTTTTTGATTTTCTCTGTCTGATACGCTTTACCAAACAGCAATACTTCAATTATAAGCGTCAGTGAAAGGGAAATTAATCCATAAATTCAAAACTGAGTGCTTAATGACAGTATAATACTTCTGTCTGGTAGTGATTGGCCAACATGAACAGCAAAAACAATGTATTACGAGAATTACACGGCTTTTGTGAGGATGCATCTGTAAGGGTGATATGTTTTGGTGTCTTAAACACTGTCCAATTACAGAAACTATGTTTAAGGCAAATTAACATATCCGCAGCGTGAGAAATCTTCATTAAACTTTCCAAAGAAGGCACTTCACTTCTGAAAGTATTCAGAATGTGGAACGCTGCAGCGTGAACGCAGAGCTAGAGTTTGTTTTGTCAAACTACGTCTTGCTGAAAAAGGGTTGACAACAACTTCCAAATTGCAAAGTATTTTGATTTCTCTTCAGGTGACGTCTCAAGTACTACTATTGGTACCAGTACTACTATTGGTACCAGTAATTTTTCAATTCTTGATTAACATTTACATGTCAGCCAGCTTACGTATTTAATGACTAGACACACAAATAAACAACATCTTCAAGTATGTATTCAGCATTAAAGGTACACCTCCATTTATATTAATTCATTATCTTTGTTACATTAAACCTATTTGCGTATAAATCAATACTACACTTTGGGAGTTTTCTAGTTTTCATCTTTATTCTACATGGGTTTGAAAACTCGTATATTGATAGTAAAAATAATCAAGAATTAGTAATATGCAAAGATAATTTAGGCTGAACTGTTCATGATTTACAAATATGCAAGTTTTGTAGAACAATTAACGGGACGTCTCGAGTTTTAAATTGCCGTGTGTCCCTTTAAATGCTTTTATATAAGTCATTTTGGCAACTTCCTTTGCAGTCGCTAATGAAAAAACCTAATTATTCAACCTCAGGAAATATATTCGTAAATAGTATAACATATCTTTGAATTGTGTTATTAATCACTGAGTATATTTGATTACTTTTTTCAAAATCTTGACACTTTCATCTGCGTGTTATAATCAGATAATATGTTTATCCACAGCCACCTAACGACGTTTTATTTGGAAAATAAGCATATTGAACTATTTCTGAAATTGGTTTTGAATTTTCAGCTCGTCTTTCGAAGAAATGAGAATCTTTTCTATTCACCCCGGCGTCGACGTAACCTTCGGCGTGTCTATCGGTGTCCGCTGTTAGACTGCATAGAGCTACCAACCGCATAGAGCTACCAACTGGGTGGGGTGGGGAAGAGAATTTCTATAGGTAATCGCTGTTAGAAATACATTTTGCACAAGGAAATTGAGATTATTAGTTTTTTGTCAAAGGATGAGGCCCGTCCCATAAAGAGTGTATAATAATGTAGTAAAAATATTGCCCTTATATCTTGTTTTTTGAGAAATATATCTCTACCTTTGAGACATATTGCTCTAGCTTAAATATATAATTCCGCCTGCCATAGATTTCTTCCGTTGGTATACCGTTTTTAATCAAAATCCGTAGTTCTCGTACGTACACCTGCACAGAAAATGTGAATTCATGTAAATAAGTGATTTATTTAAAACATTTGACACCAGTGAAGCATTTACAAACAATGGGTAAAAAAACAACGCATTTTCATATAAGTATTATGCGTCTATTTCCGACAAGGAAAGAAAGGAAATGCACATCCGATATAGTGTACCCTTCAATATCGGTGTTGGCGCTGTATGCGGTTTGACTATGCCTACCGTTCGCATATAGCTTCGCTTTTCAAATTTGCGAAATAGTAAAAATCCTGTTTCCCGTATAGAGCTCCTTCGCATAGACCTCCACGAGTAGCTCTATGCGAAGGGGGCTCTATGCGGTCCCACAGTCTGCTGCGATGTTAAAAACTGTTCCGTTAGCTAAGAAATTTCATACATGCATTCAGTATAAATAGATAACATGCCACGCACAACTTACATAACTATGCAACCTATTTTGACAAAGTTATGCCCCTTTTCATACTTAGTCAAATTGTGTTAAATATGAGTATGTTTACCATTTACGGTAAGCTCATATCTCAGAAACTACTTAACAGAATTAAATGAATCTTCGTACAAATAGATAAAACACTCCACGAATAAGTTATATAACTTTGAAGCCTATTTTGACAAAGTTACGCCGGTTTTAGTTAAACTTAATCAAATTGTGTTCAATATGAATATGTCAATTAATTATCTGTTTAACCACTGCACATATTGGAATGTAACTTCACAAAAGTGACACACATCCACAGTTACGTGTAACCGTTTTCCTACTTACCGTGTGCCATCCGTCTCATATTGAATTGCTCTAGGTTTTTTTACTTTCTTGTGTTTCTATTAATAATCCTAAGATCCGTACCTAGTAAAACAGCATTAGTTTTACATAGGATATCACGAAAAATCGTTATCAGGACTATCTGTATAACGATATGTAAAACGAGGTTCCACTCTAGGATTATCTGTATCACGATAGGTACTTCCGGCTTATCTATACACAGATAGTCCTGAAGGGGAACCTCTTTTTACATATCGTGATACAGATAATCCTGAAGTGGAACCTCTTTTTTACATATCGTGGTATCACGATATGTAAAAAGAGGTTCCACTTCAGGCTTATCTGTATCACGATATGTAAAAAGAGGTTCCACTTCAGGCTTATCTGTATCACGATATGTAAAAAGAGGTTCCACTTCAGGCTTATCTGTATCACGATATGTAAAAAGAGTTTCCACTTCAGAATTATCTGTATCACGATATGTAAAAAGAGGTTCCACTTCAGGACTATCTGTATCACGATAGGTAAAAAGAGGTTCCACTTCAGGACTATCTGTATCACGATAGGTAAAAAGAGGTTCCACTTCAGGACTATCTGTATCACGATAGTTAAAAATAGGTTCCACTTCAGGACTATCTGTATCACGATAGTTAAAAAGAGGTCCCACTTCAGGACTATCTGTATCACGATATGTAAAAAGAGGTTCCACTTCAGGACTATCTGTATCACGATATGTAAAAAGAGGTTCCACTTCAGGACTATCTGTATCACGATATGTAAAAAGAGGTTCCACTTCAGGACTATCTGTATCACGATATGTAAAAAGAGGTTCCACTTCAGGACTATCTGTATCACGATAGTTAAAAAGAGGTCCCACTGCAGGACTATCTGTATCACGATATGTAAAAAGAGGTTCCATTTCAGGACTATCTGTATCACGATAGTTAAAAAGAGGTCCCACTTCAGGCTTATCTGTATCACGATATGTAAAAAGAGGTTCCACTTCAGGCTTATCTGTATCACGATATGTAAAAAGAGGTTCCACTTCAGGCTTATCTGTATCACGATATGTAAAAAGAGTTTCCACTTCAGAATTATCTGTATCACGATATGTAAAAAGAGGTTCCACTTCAGGACTATCTGTATCACGATAGGTAAAAAGAGGTTCCACTTCAGGACTATCTGTATCACGATAGGTAAAAAGAGGTTCCACTTCAGGACTATCTGTATCACGATAGTTAAAAAGAGGTCCCACTTCAGGACTATCTGTATCACGATATGTAAAAAGAGGTTCCATTTCAGGACTATCTGTATCACGATAGTTAAAAAGAGGTCCCACTTCAGGACTATCTGTATCACGATATGTAAAAAGAGGTTCCACTTCAGGACTATCTGTATCACGATATGTAAAAAGAGGTTCCACTTCAGGACTATCTGTATCACGATATGTAAAAAGAGGTTCCACTTCAGGACTATCTGTATCACGATATGTAAAAAGAGGTTCCACTTCAGGACTATCTGTATCACGATAGTTAAAAAGAGGTCCCACTTCAGGACTATCTGTATCACGATATGTAAAAAGAGGTTCCATTTCAGGACTATCTGTATCACGATAGTTAAAAAGAGGTCCCACTTCAGGACTATCTGTATCACGATATGTAAAAAGAGGTTCCACTTCAGGCTTATCTGTATCACGATATGTAAAAAGAGGTTCCACTTCAGGACTATCTGTATCACGATATGTAAAAAGAGGTTCCACTTTAGGACTATCTGTATCACGATATGTAAAAAGAGGTTCCACTTCAGGACTATCTGTATCACGATTTGTAAAAAGAGGTTCCACTTCAGGACTATCTGTATCACGATATGTAAAAAGAGGTTCCACTTCAGGACTATCTGTATCACGATATGTAAAAAGAGGTTCCATTTCAGGACTATCTGTATCACGATAGTTAAAAAGAGGTTCCACTTCAGGACTATCTGTATCACGATATGTAAAAAGAGGTTCCACTTCAGGACTATCTGTATCACGATATGTAAAAAGAGGTTCCACTTCAGGACTATCTGTATCACGATAGTTAAAAAGAGGTTCCATTTCAGGACTATCTGTATCACGATAGTTAAAAAGAGGTCCCACTTCAGGACTATCTGTATCACGATATGTAAAAAGAGGTTCCACTTCAGGACTATCTGTATCACGATATGTAAAAAGAGGTTCCACTTCAGGACTATCTGTATCACGATATGTAAAAAGAGGTTCCACTTCAGGACTATCTGTATCACGATATGTAAAAAGAGGTTCCACTTCAGGACTATCTGTATCACGATATGTAAAAAGAGGTTCCATTTCAGGACTATCTGTATCACGATATGCAAAAAGATTTCCCACTTTGGGATTATTTGTATCACGATATGTAAAAAGGGGATCCACTTCTGCCTTATTGCCATAACACATGGTAGTCCGGGCCCCAGTTCAGCCATATTGCTGTGACTTCTGTTAGCTATGGGTCCCCTTGCATTTCTGTTTTTGTTTTGCCTTCGACATATGTTACATTGAATGTGTTTCACAACTGGTTTTGTGTTTTGCCCTTTTCATTGCAAAGAGCAACCCTACGGTGTCATTACGTTTAGGTGCTGTGCTTTCTACAGTACTATTTTTCTCATTGCTGCATTGTTGATACAGTATATAATACAAACACGCGCATGCACACCATATTGAGTTCAATAGAAATAAACAAATCGTTGCCATTTGATAAATGATCATTTTCAATTTGATTTTATCTGTTGATTCAGAGTTCAGAAATTGTCCAATCTAGGAAACAAATATCTAAGTCTGATAACAAACGATTCTCTTTGAAAAAGTTCAATCTTATATTAATATGTTATTTTGAATTGCGTAGTACAATTGTCTACTCCAGGCAAACATTGTACATATAAACGAGACAGTTAGACTGAAAACACGCCATTTTGGAAATGTTAGGTCAAACGTCCTCAAAAGAACGTTTAGAACATCCTGAAAAGAACGTTAATCGACAAATAATGTTTTCAATATTCAAACAGTTTATCATCAGAGATCGTTATAGATAATTAATATAAAAATGGCTGACTAGAGGAATAAATTGGAGCCTTTCAAAGATGAATTAATTCTAATCAACAAAAGTATCGTGAACGGTCACTTGGGAGAATGTGTACTAACTAATTGTATATGGAAAGAGAAGAAAATAGACTGAATCTCGTCTTTTACATTATTCATGAAAAGGAAATGAATCATAATTGACAGTATAATTTGCTTTTTGTATTTATTTGTGTATGATTTAGGAATGAGCTCATCTCTAAATGCTACTGTATTATATTTTATCGGAGCCGCATCATTTACGAAAATATGATATCATAAATCAATTTGGCAACTGACCGTTCCAAGGCGGTAGCTTTATTGTCGGCCCTTTTATGCTTGTGATGTCATATACCTGGTCTTTTATTAATGCCCGTAATTGTTATCACTACCATGTGTGTTTGTGGTTGACTGGTCCTTTATTAATCCCCGTAATTGTTATCACCACCATGTGTGTTTGTGGTTGACTGGTCCTTTATTAATCCCCGTAATTATTATCACTACCATGCGTGTTTGCGGTTGACTGGTCCTTTATTAATCCCCGTAATTGTTATCACCACCATGTGTGTATGTGGTTGACTGGTCCTTTATTAATCCCCGTTATTGTTATCACTACCATGCGTGTTTGCGGTTGACTGGTCCTTTATTAATCCCCGTAATTGTTATCACTACCATGTGTGTTTGTGGTTGACTGGTCCTTTATTAATCCCCGTTATTGTTATCACTACCATGCGTGTTTGCGGTTGACTGGTCTTTTATTAATCCCCGTAATTGTTATCACTACCATGTGTGTTTGTGGTTGACTGGTCCTTGATTAATCCCCGTAATTGTTATCACTACCATGCGTGTTTGCGGTTGACTGGTACTTTATTAATCCCCGTAATTGATATCACTACCATGCGTGTTTGCGGTTGACTGGTCCTTTATTAATCCCCGTAATTGTTATCACTACCATGTGTGTTTGTGGTTGACTGGTCCTTTATTAATCCCCGTAATTGTTATCACTACCATGCGTGTTTGCGGTTGACTGGTCCTTTATTAATCCCCGTAATTGTTATCACCACCATGTGTGTTTGTGGTTGACTGGTCGTTTATTAATCCCCGTAATTGTTATCACTACAATGCGTGTTTGCGGTTGACTGGTCCTTTATTAATCCCCGTAATTGTTATCACTACCATGTGTGTTTGTGGTTGACTGGTCCTTTATTAATCCCCGTAATTGTTATCACTACCATGCGTGTTTGCGGTTGACTGGTCCTTTATTAATCCCCGTAATTGTTATCACCACCATGTGTGTTTGTGGTTGACTGGTCCTTTATTAATCCCCGTAATTGTTATCACTACCATGCGTGTTTGCGGTTGACTGGTCCTTTATTAATCCCCGTAATTGTTATAACTACCATGTGTGTTTGTGGTTGACTGGTCCTTTATTAATCCCCGTAATTGTTATCACTACCATGCGTGTTTGCGGTTGACTGGTCCTTTATTAATCCCCGTAATTGTTATCACTACCATGCGTGTTTGTGGTTGACTTTGTTTTCGCTACCGTGCGTGTTTATGGTTGACTGGTCCTTTATTAATCCCCGTAATTGTTATCACTACCATGCGTGTTTGTGGTTGACTTTGTTTTCGCTACCATGCGTGTTTGTGGCTGACTGGTCCTTTATTAATCCCCGTAATTGTTATCACTACCATGCGTGTTTGTGGTTGACTTTGTTTTTGCTACCATGTGTGTTTGTGGTTGACTGGTCCCTTATTATTCTCCGTAATTGTTATCACAACCATGCGTGTTTGTGGTTGACTGGTCCTTTATTAATGCCCGAATTGTTATCACTGCCATGCGTGTTTGTGGTTGACTGGTCCTTTATTAATCCCCGTAATTGTTATCACTATCAAGCGTGTTTGTGGTTGACTGGTCCTTTATTAATCCCCGTAATTTTTATCACTATCAAGCGTGTTTGTGGTTGACTGGTCCTTTATTTTTAATCCCCGTAATTGTTATCACTACCATGCGTGTTTGTGGTTGACTGGTCCTTTATTAATCCCCGTAATTGTTATCACTACCATGTGTGTTTGTGGTTGACTGGTCCTTTATTAATCCCCGTAATTGTTATCACTACCATGCGTGTTTGTGGTTGACTGGTCCTTTATTAATCCCCGTAATTGTTATCACTATCATGCGTGTTTGTGGATGACTAGTCCTTGAATCCTACATTTCCTATTCGACATATATCTAGTTTTAGACAAAACCCGATTTCAAACATCAGTAACCCGTTTTGCGTTTAAACAGAAATTTGCAAAATTATGTAATTGTTGATGTTAGCGCGAAGTTTTGGATGTCGGCTGCTTAAAGCGTTCCATGTTCGATGTTGTAGCTTCTTGTATAATGAGTTTCTTGATTTAACACAAAATATAATGAAAACACATATATGTCACTGTTTTCTGCGGAAATGATACATGCAGTTTGCTTTAAACAACAAATCCTTTAAATATCGACGTCTTTCTCTTTTTTCTTTTACAAAGTATACCACTAAAATGCTTGTTGGTATGTATTTTTTCTACCTCAAGTCAGGCTACTGGCAAGTGTATTTTGTTTAAACTAGACCTCATAGTATGTAAAAACAAAACAAAACAAAACGCCTCATATAAACGCCCCCTTGGGTGGGGTCAAAAGTGAGAGTGTGTGCGTGGTGGTGTGGGGGAGGGGGGGAGGGTGGGCGGGGACGTTTATTAGCAAGGAGCGTTTATGCGGGGGTATACGGTATACTTGCTTTTAGTTGATTGCTTTTTGACTGGTACATACAAGTACATAATATCCCGTACTACAGCACTGTATGTCATATGTATATCTAATGCAGCCCGTACAACAGCGCTGTATGTCATGTGTATATCTGACACAGCCCGTACTACAGAACTGTATGTCACGTGTATATCTGACACAGCCCATACTACAGCGCTGTATGTCATGTGTATATCTGACACAGTCCGTACTACAGCACTGTTTGTCATGTGTATATCTGACACAGCCCGTGCTACAGCAATTTATGTCATGTGTATATCTGATACAGCGCGTACTACAGCACTCTATGTCATGTGTATATCTGACACAGCTCGCGCTACAGCACTCTATGGCATGCGTATATCTGACACATCCCGTACTACAACCTGTATGTCATGTGTATATCTGACACAGCCCATACTACAGCGCTGTATATCATGTGTATATCTGACACAGTCCGTACTACAGCACTGTATGTCATGTGAATATCTGATACAGCGCGTACTACAGCACTGTATGGCATATGTATATCTGATACAGCCCGTAATACAGCACTCTATGCCATGTGTATATCTGATATAGCCCGTGCTACTGCACTGTATGGCATATGTATATCAGATACAGCCCGTACTACAGCTCTCTATGGCATGTGTATATCTGATACTGCCCGTACTACAGCACTCTATGGTATGTGTATATCTGATACATACAGCACTGTATGGCATGTGTATATATGATACAGCCCGTACTACAGCACTTCATGTCATGTGTATATCTGATACAGCCCGTACTACAGCACACTATTCGTGTGTATATCTAATATTTCCCGTACTACAACACTCTATGTCATGTGTATATCTGATACAGCCCGTACTACAGCACTGTATGGCATATGTATATCAGATACAGCCCGTACTACAGCACCCTATGGCATGTGTATATCTGATACTGCCCGTACTACAGCACTCTATGGTATGTGTATATCTGATACATACAGCACTCTATGGCATGTGTAAATCTGATACAGCTCGTACTACAGCTCTTTATGGCATGTGTAGATCTGATGCTGCCCGTACTACAGCACTCTATGTCATGTGTATATTTGATACAGTCCGTACTACAGCACTGTATGGCATATGTATATCTGACACAGCCTGTACTACAGCACTGTGTGTCATGTGCATATCTGATACTGCTAGTACTACAGCACTCTATGTTTTGTGTATATCTGATACTGCCCGTACTACAGCACTCTATGGCATGTGCATGACTGATACTGCCCGTACTACAGCACTCTATGCTATGTGTATATCTGATACAGCCCGTGCTACAGCACTCAATGTCATGTGTATATCTGACACAGCCCGTGCTACAGCACTCTATGTCATGTGTATATCTGACACAGCCCGCGTACTACAGCACTGTATGTGATGTGTATATCTGACACAGCCCGTACTACAGCACTGTATGTCATCTGTATATCTGACACAGCCCGTGCTACAGCACTCTATGGCATGTGTATATCTGACATAGCCCGTGCTACTGCACTCTATGTCATGTGTATATCAGCATTGTATGGCATGTGTATATCTGACACAGCCCTTGCTACAGCACTCTATGTCATGTGTATATTTAATACAGCCCGTACTACAGCACGCTATGTCATGCCGTGTATATCTGATACATACAGCACTTCATGTCATGTGTATATCTGACATAGCCCGTGCTACATCACTCTATGTCATGTGTATATCTGACATAGCCAGTGCTACAACACTCTATGTCATGTGTATATCTGACATAGTCCGTGCTACAGCACTCAATGGCATGTGTATATCTGACACAGCCCGTGCTACTGCACTCTGTCATGTGTATATCTGACACAGCCCGTGCTACAGCACTATATGTTATGTATATATCTGACACAGCCAGTGCTACAGCTCTCTATGTCATGTGTATATCTGATAGAGCCCGTACTACAGCTCTGTATGGCATATGCATATCTGATACAGCCCGTACTACAGAACTCTATGCCATGTGTATATATGATATAGCCCGTACTACAGCACTGTATGGCATATGTATATCTGATACAGCCCGTGCTACTGCACTGTATGGCATATGTATATCTGATACAGCCCGTACTACAACACTGTATCTGCTACAGCCCGTACTACAGCACTGTATGGCATATGTATATCTGATACAGCCCGTACTACAGCACTCTATGTCATGTGTATATCTGATACAGCCCGTACTACAGCACTGTATGGCATATGTATATCTGATATAGCCCGTACTACAGCACTCTATGGCATGTGTATATCTGATACTGCCCGTACTATAGCACTCTATGGTATGTGTATATCTGATACATACAGCACTCTATGTCATGTGTATATCTGATACAGCCCGTACTACAGCACTCTATGTCATGTATATATCTGATACAGCCCGTACTACAGCACTCTATGGCATGTGTATATCTGATACAGCCCGTACTACAGCACTCTATGGCATGTGTATATCTGATACTGACCGTACTACAGCACTCTATGTCATGTGTATATCTGATACAGCCCGTACTACAGCACTGTATGGCATATGTATATCTGACACAGCCTGTACTTCAGCACTGTATGTCATGTGTATATCTGATACTGCCCGTACTACAGCACTTTATGTCATGTGTATATCCGATACTGCCCGTACTACACCACTCTATTGCATGTGTGTATCTGATATGTCACAATGCACATATGTTATTTCGTTAGCTTCGTTATTCCGTATAATATATCTTTGCTTTCTCTTCACTATGAATTATCTTTGCTTTCTCTTCACTAATCTGCCCCGTGTGGTTCCCGGGAGGCCCGCTTGGTCACGGGGCAAAGAATAGGGCCAATGCAGATCCCTTTGGAAGGGTAGGCAGAGAGGTAGAATCCCCACAAATTCATGTTCATTTTATCATTTTTTGTTCATGTTCATTAAAGGTCTTCATCATGATCCCTGCATTGTTTCAGGTGCCATCTCGCTCACATCAAAAGAGCAGTGGCAGAAAAACAATAAACGTGGCTCCAGCGTAAATGGGAGTTTCTACGATAGAATTTGCAGCAACTCTGCAGTTCAGGGTGAGTAGGTTCTAGGCCCATTTTCCATATTTTATCTCGATGTACATGGAGGATGAGCCTGGCGTGTTCATGCCTGTTAGGCGCCATATAACCTTCCATGTGTTGGTGCGCCTTAAAACCCAATTCAATTCAATTCAATTCTTCACTCAATCTACAGCGTCTCCGTGGCCGAATGGTTAACGACGTTGCGTTGTAAACCTTCGCCTCTCACCGCTGCGGGTTGGAATCCCACTGGGAGCTCGACTTGTAAGTGAGAAAGTGTCGATTCTTACGGATAGCGGGAGGTTTACAGTACTGATTCTACCCAGGAAAAGTGGGTGGTCTGCCTCCACCACAAAAAATCAGCCGTCATATATAACCGTACATGTGTTGAAAATGACTTAAAACACAATACAAACAAAACAAACAAACAAACTCTTCACTAATCAATAATTAAAGATTCGTGGATTGATTATAGTTTCCTTCCAGTATGTTATGTACATGTATTTGTGTGCTAGAACTTGAATACTTGCTACAGCTTTTGTCTCCTTTAACCCATACGTACTTTTATTTTAATGACTGTCTTATTTATTCGAATTTAATAAGCCAAATAGTGAATAGAAGACAATTATTTAAGATGGGTTACAAATAAAACAAAATGTTACTAGTTTATATTTATTGGAATAAGCTGGCCATGGCTTCAACAATATATAGTGTAAAATAAAATGTGTAGTTAATCAAATTGGAACATTTCAGGTAAATCCAATGTTCATAGTCCAAACTAAATTTAAATTGTAACTGACCACTGTACAGTGTAAACCCTGGGAACAGATGTTCACAAAGACTCCAAACTAAGTTTAAATTGTAACTGACTACTGTACAGTGTAAACCCTGGGAACAGATGTTCACAAAGACAAGTCTTAAAATTAAAAACTTCTTGCATAGAAAATAACAAAGTTCTTAGAATATTTTAACTACACTATGCTGTGTCCGCGAAATACCGCGACACAAAGTTCATAGACAATTTTAAAGTTCTTCACGTTCCGATACCACAACGTCTTGCACAGTCAATAGTAGTATTTGAAAACTTCTTGTAGGATTGCACCAATGTGATCCCCCGCAAACGAGATCCGGATGAAGCCACGACGACGACGACAGACCACTAGTCATCACATCTCCTCATGCATCGATACCACAAAGTCTTGCACCGTCAAAAATAGTATTTGAAAACTTCTTGTAGCTGTATCCCAAAAGATTGCACCAATGTATACCACCGCAGACGAGATTCGGATGGAGCCATGACGACGACGACAGACCACTAGGCATCTCATCTCCTCATGCTTTTCACTGAAATATATACACGACAAACCAAAGACACTGGTACCAAATACAATTCAAATACAACAAACACAGGGGAGGGTGGGTGGGTTAGTTTGGAGATAACAATTAAATACCGATTTTCAGAACACAAAAACAGATCGATACTTACAAAAATAGTGGTCACTGAAAGAGAGGTTATGCGTTAGAATTACACGTTCATAATAATCGCTGATTTCCACCCCCTGAAATAATTAGTATTTGTTCCCTAGTAGAACAAATCCCATTATTTAAGATGGGTTACAAATAAAACAAAATGTTACTAGTTTATATTTATTGGAATAAGCTGGCCATGGCTTCAACAATATATAGTGTAAAATAAAATGTGTAGTTAATCAAATTGGAACATTTCAGGTAAATCCAATGTTCATAGTCCAAACTAAATTTAAATTGTAACTGACCACTGTACAGTGTAAACCCTGGGAACAGATGTTCACAAAGACTCCAAACTAAGTTTAAATTGTAACTGACTACTGTACAGTGTAAACCCTGGGAACAGATGTTCACAAAGACAAGTCTTAAAATTAAAGCTACGAGCATGGCTTTATCATTTCTCTTAAAGGGACACATTGCAATCTTGAAGTTTTTATCAAGCATTCAAATTAGCGTCTCAATCTCCTAATCCAGTAAACATGCTTGCATATATTTAAATACACGTTTGAGTTTCAATTTTTCTTCGTTATTCTACCATAGGTGTGTGAACATAGTTTGTAGTTTATAGTTTATTCAACAAATACAGTAGACCACTTGGTCAATGAGTATACAGATACACAAACAATTTCAATTGCAGAGGTCGATGGCAGTAACAAACATTACATAGTATCAAATATTTTACAATATACTAACATTCTAATGGGAGAGTACTAGTATTTATTGATTGTAATATATGTCATTTCGAATTTTAAAACCATCAAATACATAAGTAGCCAAATTCTTTACAGTAGTAAGCTTTTCTGATGTCAACAGAACATATTATTGATGAAATATAATCAACAGTTAGTAATATGGCCAATCTTTTTTTTTTATACTATTCTTATAATTAATACTAATGATGAAGAAATGCAATTAATGTAGAAAAACGAGGGCATGGAGTTTTACAAACATCAAGATTGACATTCGTCTCTTTTATATCTTAAAGGGATTAAGGGATTTTTTTGAACTTGTTCGTTTGTTTGGCGTTACAGATTCAAGAAATTGCACCTAGACTTACTCTTCAACGTTACCCGAACGTCTGTAGTCATAACATTGTTTTTCCACATATAGCCATGGAAGTATTAGTCTTGATCATCTTCTACGCTTTATTGTATTGTGCAAAACAAAACAGAAGAAAAAAATAAGAAAACGGAAGCACTTGTCCGTAATTATTTGTTTTTCAGTATTATATTGTCCACTATATAATGATGAAGTTTCCCTCTGTGTTTAGTTATTAATTTATTGTTTTTCTGCCGTTATGTTTATTGTTTGTTTATTTATATGGTCTTTTACGTCATTTTCAACACATGTCGTGTTATATCAGGTCGATGTTTTTGTGGTGAGGGCAGACCACCCACGTTTCCTGGGTAGAATCAGTACTGTACACCTCCTGCCATCCGTAAGAATCGACACTTCCTCACTTACAAGTCGAGCTCCCAGTGGGATTTGAACCCGCAGCGGTGAGAGACGAAATGTTTACAACGCCTCCGTCGTTAACCACTAGGCCACGGAGACGCTATAATAGTTAATAGAACGTCGCAATAGTCCATGTCGCTACCAACTGAGATAAGCGGGCCAGACGTATAGAAGCACCTTCTCCGTAAACCATACAAGAATCTCGGTAAAAAGGCTACCGCGTCAAACTTGTTTTAGAAGAAAGGTTCCAGACGTTTGTCTTGAAAACAATCAAGCGTCGTAGATAATCTACACTAGGGAAGTACAATCTAATACAGAGATAGTTTCAGCCACATTCTGATGGTATTCATTACGAGTCTTCAGTCGTCAGTTGCGCTGATTTGTGTGAAGCGTAATTTCTTCCTTGGGACGAAGTTATTGACAACCTAAAGAGATAAATTAGATTTTCAAAACATTACCCCCAAAATACACATTTGTTCATTTTTCGCGACGTTACAATTTATTTCAAATTAGGCAGGGATATTGATTAGGAATGCGTCTTCTAGCGTCAAATTCACTTAGACGCTCTCAGTAATATCCAGTTCCGGTGAAATGAACCCACGATTAATAATTATTATCAAGTTTGCAGATAGGAAATCGAGCTATTGTAGGATGATGAGATGCTGCTTGTGCGAAGGTCAGTCAAGGTGAATTAAACTTTCCTGAAACGTGTATTGTTCTTATTGAGAACTTTAAAATGCGATATACATTCACGTATTTTGTTGGTGTTTTTTTTGTTTGTTTGTTTTTTGGATGAAAATAGATCTGCGAAGCCTAGCAGAAAGTGTACATAGGCAATTTTGTCATATAATAAACATTTAATTACATTTTCATATATGATTCTCATATATCATATTCTCATATGATTCTCATATGATTCTCACTTATATAAAATGAGCCATATATGATTCGCATATAAATATAAGTATAAAAGTTGAACAGGAAAGAACACAGTAAACCCAAGAACACGCAAAACGACAAACATGAATGGCAATGTTAATAAGAAATAAAGGCATATGACGTCACAAACACAAAAAGGGTTGACAATAGGGCTACCGCTTTGGAACGGTCAGTGGCTAAAAAGGCCACTGGGGGTGGGGGAGGGGGGTTTAGACCAGGTTCTATAGTGCACCAAACCTCACACTTACTCTACTGTCATCCCAATAAAACGGGACAGTGTAAATAAAGAAATCCCCGCCATGAACTATTCTCTAACTAACAAGGCAGCATTAATAGGCAATATAAGTAAAACACAAAGATCCTCGTGTATATATAAATACAAAAAAAACAATAGCCTAGAAAGCCACAAAGAAAGTACTCAATGACTTTGCAAAAGCCAGAGCAATAAGAAAATAAACCATTGAGGGCGTGACAAGACAAGATTGCAGACATATTTCAAACGTCACCATTCTTTTGGACTTTAGGTAGACATCATCATAGGGTCCACAGACTGTCCGGTAAACCTATTTTATTGCACCTCGCACAAAATCCTAGGAATTTCATTGGATTAGAGCGGTCACATGGTGACCCACTATTATTCTATAGTGGGTCAGTAGATTTCATAGAGGGTCACTAAAACAATATGGACTACAATTTTGATTCAAAGTTTAAATCATTTGCAAGTAGTTCTTTAAATCGTTATTCTAACACGACCTCTGCAATCTTGCATATACACAAAGAAGGAGACAGCTGTATGTTATTCTACGATAAAACACAGCTGTTACATTAATTCCCCGCGTATATTTCATCCGTTGGAAGCGCCACGTTATATGACGTCACTTGGTAAAAATACGTCACGCTGACAAACTGAACAGTAATTTTAATGAAATGTTAATTACAACAAAATTGCCATTCTTCCAAACCGTGCCCACGAAATAAACCCATCATATGCACATGTACATATAACATTAATAAGCATCTTGAACAAGGTGAGAACGTTTGACGTCATACAGCGCAAGCTTTATGACGTAAGCAATGATTTAATTGTTTGCCACGTGAAAACTAGTGCATTGAAACGCAGAACTTTGCCTACGGGGGCGCCCAATGGAACAGCCTGTAAACATAGCAGCCTGATTACCTTGACCTCCGAGATAATATATAGTGCCCCAACAATAGCGTAAATAATGGGGTAATTGTTGTGTTAGAATCGAAATAATAAATACGGACCTGTATTTTATCGGTGAATAAAATACTAACGCACTCGTGATTTAATTACTACGCATCCGAACTCCTAACTGTATTTTATTCACCGATAAAACACAGGTACTTATTTATTATTTCTTAAGTAACAAACATAATAAGTAAATTTAATAATGTTTTTAAACTGTACCGGTCGTGACGTCAAATTGCGCGAACGTCTCAATGACGTTGACGCTCCATTATAATGGGTTAAATATCGGCGTTTGCCTTAAAAAAAAAGTGCTCGATGCAATAAATCAGTTATTGGGTTTGTTACTGACCCCCTACAGAAATATATGGGGTCAGTCAGATGTATATAGGGACTCGGCTATCGCCTCGCCCCCTATAAATCTCACTGACCCCACATATTTCTGTAGGGGGTCAGTAATCGCCTCGCCCCCTATAAATCTTACTGACCCCACATATTTCTGTAGGGGGTCAGTAACAAACCCAATAACTAATAATAGGATATTTATATTATAGAAGTTTCATAATATTTCCATATGAGAATAAAGTCATAAAAGCCTCATTTTTAAAACACACACACATTTTCATATGGTTCTCATGAACAAATCTTTTTCAACTTTTATATGATTCTCATATGATATTTATATGAATTGTATAAAATAGGTTTCGTATCATGATCGTGTACTCCTACTTTTATATACTGAAAGGAAAAAGAAACGCATAATCAAAAAAGTGTCTATACTACACTATTATATACACCTAATTTCACGTAATATTCCAGATATATCTCAACGTGTTTTGTACAAAAAGGGGCTACAACTAATTACAGAAAGGACAACTCTGTCATGTAGTAGACCTTTTAATCAAAGTATACTTTGTTACACGAAAGTCATTAATGTTGAAGTTTCGCTTTAAAACGTTAAGCCATCTCAGTACTATGTTTAATGTTAAGACGTTTAAAGCTGCGCATTCTGTCGATACTAAACTTTAAAGGGGTAACCAGTTATGCGTTCGGTGCTGTTTAAACCTTCTTTCCGAAAGGACAGGCCTAATGTCGCCCTGTACCATTCGATTAGCAGTAGCATATGAAACATACAACATATAGCGGAAATACCCATTAAACGTTTCTTTTTCTTTTCAGTATATAAGTATCATATAACAAGTATAATATGAGAATTGTATATGTGGCAAAATTGGTAGGGTAGCATTCACAGGACTGTCATCCAAACCACGCCTTTACAACAATAATCACCTATAAACATAAACACATTATATATTCAAAATTAAAGTGAGACATCCAAAATCATAAAAGGGTTGCAAAAAAGATACTGCTTTGGAACGGACAGTGATAACAGAAAATAACTGTGCTCAGTTCTTCACTTGCCTAATACATTCAAATATTTATGGACACAGCTCAAGTTAGAACAGGCAATTAGTTGTATTGATTTGTGTCTTGTGTTGGAATGGACAGAGATAACAGGAAATAACGTGTCCACAATTATTCACTTGCTTAATACATTCAACAATTTATGAGCAAAGCTCAAGCTAGAACGGACAATTAGTTGTATTGCTTTGTGTCTTTTGTTGGAACGTACAGTCACAACCGGAAATAACGTTCTTCACTTGCTTACTACATTCGACTATTTATGGGCAAACTCAAGTTAGAACAGGCAATTAGTTGTATTGATTTGTGTCGTGTGTCGTAACGGACAATGATAACAGGAAATAACGTGTCATCAGTTCTTCACTTGCTTAATGCATTCAATTAATTATGGGCAAAGCTAAAATTAGAACAGGCAATTATTTGTATTATTTTGTGTCTTGTGTTGAAATGGACAGAGATAACAGGAAATAACGTGTCCTCAGTTATTCACTTGCTTAATACATTCAACAATTTATGAGCAAAGCTCAAGTCAGATGATGCAATTAGTTGTATTGCTTTGTGTCTTTAGTTGGAACGGACTGTGACAACAGGAAATAACGTTCTTCACTTGCTTAATACATTCAACTATTTATGTGCAAAGCTCAAGCTAGAACAGGCAATTAGTTTTATTGATTTGTGTCTTGTGTCGGAACGTACAGTCATAACAGGAAATAACGTGTTCTCAGTTCTTCACTTGCTTAATACTTTCAAATATTTAGGGACACAGCTCAAGTTAGAAAAAGCAATTAGTTGTATTGCTTCGAGTCTTGTGTCGGAACGGACAGTGATAACAGGAATAACTGTGCTCAGTTCTTCACTTGCTTAATACATTCAACAATTTATGAGCAAAGCTCAAGTTAGAACAGGCAATTAGTTGTATTGCATTGTGTCTTGTGTTGGAACGGGCAATGATAACAGGAAATAACGTGTCCTCAGTTCTTCACTTGCTTAATGCATTTAATTAATTATGGGCAAAGCTCAAGTTAGAACAGACAAGTAGTTGTATTGATTTGTGTCTTGTGTTGGAACGGACAATGATCACAGGAAATAACGTGTCCTCAGTTTCTTCATTTTCTTTAAAACAATCTATTTATGGACAAAGCTCATGTCAGAACAGGCAATTAGTTGTATTGCTTTGTGTCTCGTGGATGATAATAATAATTAAATTTCAGTAAAAAGTAGATACAATAGTCCAACAGAAAATGTCGCATTCTCTGTCAACCAAAAACACGCATTCAAAACAACACATCGATAAACGAACATCTATAAGCAAAGTACGCGACTCCATAAACCATTAAACATACATGTTGACAACAGAGGTTATGTCTTAGACCAGTCAGTGGCAAAAATGCCGCTATAGGTTTCAACTTGGTGCTATTCAATGATGCCCCAAATCTGACAATCACCCTATTGTCATCCCAATTAAACGGGACAGTGTAAATTAGGAAAGCCACGCCAGGCTATATACTTGAACAAACTAGGAAGCACTAGACGATATGGCTGAAACTAGAAAGCACTAGACGATATGGCTGAAACTAGAAAGCACTAGACGATATGGCTGAAACTAGAAAGCACTAGACGATATGGCTGAAACAAGGAAGCATTAGACGATATGGCTGAAACTAGGAAGCATTAGACGATATGGCTGAAACTGGGAAGCATTACACGATATGGCTGAACTAGGAAGCATTAGACGATATGGCTGAACTAGGAAGCATTAGACGATATGGCTGAAACTAGGAAGCATTAGACGATATAGCGGAAACTAGGAAGCACTAGACGATATGGCTGAAACTAGGAAGCATTAGACGATATAGCTGAAACTAGGAAGCACTAGACGATATGGCTGAAACTAGGAAGCACTGGACGATATAGCTGAAACTAGGAAGCACTAGACGATATAGCTGAAAATAGGAAGCATAAGACGATATAGCTGAAACTAGGAAGCACTAGACGATATGGCTGAAACTAGGAAACATTAGACGATATAGCTGAAACTAGGAAGCAATAGACGATAAAGCTGAAACTAGGAAGCATTAGACGATATAGCTGAAACTAGGAAGCACTAGACGATAAAGCTGAAACTAGGAAGCACTAGACGATATAGCTGAAACTAGGAAGCATTAGACGATATAGCTGTAACTAGGAAGCATTAGACGATATAGCTGAAACTAGGAAGCACTAGACGATACGGCTGAAACTAGGAAGCATTAGACGATAAAGCTGAAACTAGGAAGCACAAGATGATATGGCTGAACTAGGAAGCATTGGACGATATAGCTGAAACTAGGAATCATTAGACGATATGGCTGAAACAAGGAAGCATTAGACGATATAGCTGAAACTAGGAAGCATTAGGCGATATGGATGAAACTAGAAAGCATTAGACGATATGGCTGAACCCTAGGAAGCATTAGACAATATATCTGAAACTAGGAAGCATTAGACGATATGGCTGAAATTAGGAAGCATTAGACGATATAGCTGAAACTAGGAAGCATTAGACTTTATGGCTAAAATTAGAAAGCATTAGACGATATGGCTGAACCCTAGGAAGCATTAGACGATATATCTGAAACTAGGAAGCATTAGACGATATGGCTGAACTAGGAAGCATTAGACGATATGACTGAAACTAGGAAGCATTAGACGATATGGCTGAAACTAAGAAGCACTAGACGATATGGCTGAAACTAGGAAGCATTAGACGATATGGCTGAAACTAGGAAGCATTAGACGATATAGCTGAAATTAGGAAGCATTAGACGATATGGCTGAAATAGGGAAGCATTAGACGATATGGCTGAAACTAGGAAGCATTAGACGATATATCTGAAACTAGGAAGCATTAGACGATATGGCTGAAACTAGTAAGCATTAGACGATATAGCTGAAACTAGGAAGCACTAGACGATATGGCTGAAACTAGGAAGCACTAGACGATATAGCTGAAACTAGGAAGCACTAGACGATATACCTGAAACTAGGAAGCACTAGACGATATACCTGAAACTAGGAAGCACTAGACGATATGGCTGAAACTAGGAAGCATTAGACGATATAGCTGAAACTAGGAAGCACTAGACGATATGGCTCAAACTAGGCACACTAGACGATATAGCTGAAACTAGGAAGCACAAGACGATATACCTGAAACTAGGAAGCACTAGACGATATACCTGAAACTAGGAAGCACTAGACGATATGGCTGAAACTAGGAAGCATTAGACGATATAGCTGAAACTAGGAAGCACTAGACGATATAACTGAAACTAGGAAGCACTAGACGATATAGCTGAAACTAGGAAGCATTAGACGATATAGCTGAAACTAGGAAGCACTAGACGATATAGCTAAAACTAGGAAGCACTAGACGATATAGCTGAAACTAGGAAGCACTAGACGATATGGCTGAAACTAGGAAGCATTAGACGCTATAGCTGAAACTAGGAAGCACTAGACGATATGGCTGAAACTAGGAAGCATTAGACGATATAGCTGAAACTAGGAAGCATAAGACGATATGGCTGAAACTAGGAAGCACTAGACGATATAGCTGAAACTAGGAAGCACTAGACGATATGGCTGAAACTAGAAAGCATTAGACGCTATAGTTGAAACTAGGAAGCACTAGACGATATGGCTGAAACTAGGAAGCATTAGACGATATAGCTGAAACTAGGAAGCACAAGACGATATGGCTGAAACTAGGAAGCATTAGACGATATAGCTGAAACTAGGAAGCATTAGACGATATAGCTGAAACTAGGAAGCATTAGACGATATAGCTGAAATTAGGAAGCATTAGGCGATATGGCTGCAACTAGGAAGCATGAGACGATATAGCTGAAACTAGGAAGCATTAGACGATATAGCTGAAACTAGGAAGCATTAGACGATATGGCTGAAACTAGGAAGCATTAGACGATATAGCTGAAACTATAAGGCATTAGACGATATGGCTGAAACTAGGAAGCATTAGACGATATGGCTGAAACTAAGAAGCATTAGACGATATGGCTGAAACTAAGAAGCATTAGACGATGTAGCTGAAACTCTGAAACTAGGAAGCATTAGACGATATAGCTGAAACTAGGAAGCATTAGACGATATAGCTGCAAATAGGAAGCATTAGACGATATAGCTGAAACTAGGAAACATTAGACGATATAGCTGCAAATAGGAAGCATTAGACGATATAGCTGAAACTAGGAGGCATTAGATAATATAGCTGCAAATAGGAAGCATTAGACGACTGATATATCTGAAACTAGGAAGCATTAGACGATTTGGCTGAAACTAGGAAGCATTGTACGATATGGCTGACACTAAGAATCATTAGACGATATGGCTGAAACTAAGAAGTATTAGACGATATGACTGAAACTAGGAAGCATTAGACGATATGGCTGAAACTAGGAAGCATTAGACGATATAGCTGCAAATAGGAGGCATTAGACGATATAGCTGCAAATAGGAAGCATTAGACGATATGGCTGAAACTAGGAACTATTAGACGATATAGCTGCAAATAGGACGCATTAGACCATCGATATAGCTGAAACTAGGAAGCATTAGACGATATGACTGAAACTAGGAAGCATTGGACGATATGGCTGAAACTAAGAAGCATTAGACGATATGGCTGAAACTAAGAAGCATTAGACGATATGGCTGAAACTAAGAAATATTAGACGATATGGCTGAAACTAGGAAGCATTAGACGATATGGCTGAAACTAAAAAGCATTAGAAATAGCTGAAACAGGGAAGCATTAGACGATATAGCTGAAACTAGGAAGCATTAGACGATATAGCTGCAAATAGGAAGCATTAGACGATATGGCTGAAACTAAGAAGCATTAGACGATATGGCTGAAGCTAGGAAGCATTAGACGATATAGCTGAAACTAACAAGCATTAGACGATATGCCTGAAACTAGTTAGCATTATACGATATAGCTGAAACTAAAAAGCATTAGACGATATAGCTCAAACTAGGAAGCACAAGATGATATGGCTGAACTAGGAAGCATTAGACGATATAGCTGAAACTAGGAAGCATTAGACGATATGGCTGAAACAAGGAAGCATTAGACGATATAGCTGAAACTAGGAAGCATTAGGCGATATGGATGAAACTAGAAAGCATTAGACGATATGGCTGAACCCTAGGAAGCATTAGACAATATATCTGAAACTAGGAAGCATTAGACGATATGGCTGAACTAGGAAGCATTAGACGATATGGCTGAAACTAGGAAGCATTAGACGATATGGCTGAAACTAGGAAGCACTAGACGATATGGCTGAAACTAGGAAGCATTAGACGAAATGGCTGAAACTAGGAAGCACTAGACGATATGGCTGAAACTAGGAAGCACTAGACGATATAGCTGAAACTAGGAAGCACTAGACGATATAGCTGAAACTAGGAAGCACTAGACGATAAAGCTGAAACTAGGAAGCATTAGACGATATAGCTGAAACTAGGAAGCACTAGACGATAAAGCTGAAACTAGGAAGCAATAGACGATATAGCTGAAACTAGGAAGCACTAGACGATATGGCTGAAACTAGAAAGCATTAGACGATATAGCTGAAACTAGGAAGCACTAGACGATATGGCTGAAACTAGGAAGCATTAGACGATAAAGCTGAAACTAGGAAGCACAAGATGATATGGCTGAAACTAGGAAGCATTAGACGATATAGCTGAAACTAGGAAGCATTAGACGATATGGCTGAAAAAAGGAAGCATTAGACGATATAGCTGAAACTAGGAAGCATTAGGCGATATGGATGAAACTAGAAAGCATTAGACAATATATCTGAAACTAGGAAGCATTAGACGATATGGCTGAAATTAGGAAGCATTAGACGATATAGCTGAAACTAGGAAGCATTAGACTATATGGCTAAAATTAGGAAGCATTCGACGATATGGCTGAACCCTAGGAAGCATAAGACGATATATCTGAAACTAGGAAGCATTAGACACTATGGCTGAACTAGGAAGCATTAGACGATATGGCTGAAACTAGGAAGCATTAGACGATATGGCTGAAACTAAGAAGCACTAGACGATATGGCTGAAACTATGAAGCATTAGACGATATTTCTGAAACTAGGAAGCATTAGACGATATAGCTAAAATTAGGAAGCATTAGACGATATGGCTGAAATAGGGTAGCATTAGACGATATGGCTGAAACTAGGAAGCATCAGACGATATATCTGAAACTAGGAAGCATTAGACGATATGGCTGAAACTAGGAAGCACTAGACGATATAGCTGAAACTAGGAAGCACTAGACGATATACCTGAAACTAGGAAGCACTAGACGATATAGCTGAAACTAGGAAGCACTAGACGATATGGCTGAAACTAGGAAGCATTAGACGATATAGCTGAAACTAGGAAGCACAAGACGATATGGCTGAAACTATGAAGCATTAGACGATATAGCTGAAACTAGGAAGCATTAGACGATATGGCTGAGACTAGGAAGCATTAGACGATATAGCTGAAACTAGGAAGCATAAGGCGATATGGATGAAATTAGAAAGCAATAGACGATATGGCTGAACTATAGGAAGCATTAGACGATATAGCTGAAACTAGGAAGCATTAGACGATATAGCTGAAATTAGGAAGCATTAGGCGATATGGTTG